>JAEQBH010001051.1:0-219639 GCA_016808115.1 Tetrastigma voinierianum | reverse complement strand
AGATAGAATCCTTATTACTTAGCTTCAGTTTCCTCCCAAGAAGCTGCTCCATTTTTAGAGTCTAGCTGTGACTCATCAGAAAGTACTAAGCTTCCATTCACCAATCATTCATCTAGGAAAGCACTTCCTCTTCATTACCATTCAGCTCAAGGATGTTTTCTTTCAGATTTTGAATAGGGGAAATAAACTCAAAATCCCCTTTAATCATGGCTGGTGGTTCAGCCACAATTTCTTCAAAACAGTCCCCTCTATGTGAAGTAGATGTAAACACATTTATGCTTATGGGACTGCTCAAACATGTTCCCTTTGATCAAGCAAGTCGCACTTTCTTCACATGGCTCTTCGCCTCCGCCAGCGTAATGGTCAGAATATTGAACTTTGATTTCTCCTCACCCACAAGCAAGGTGAGCTCCCTTTGTTAATGTCAATCCATGTCACTGGCGGTTGGTCTCTCTTTAATATCTTCAAATTTTAGATCCTCTTAATGCCCCAAGCCACAAAATTCATGGGGAAGGTAAATGTGTCAATCTTCACCAAGATTTTTTCAATAGCAACCACTTGACTTTCTTCTTCAAATTTCAATTTATCCACTAATGACTTTTCATTCTCTAAGTTTTTTAGGAGTGCCTTTTTCTCAATTTCCATCTCATTTTCACCTTCTTCCACAAATTTCAGGATAGGAAATTTTATGCACACCAAGCCTAAACGAGTATCAATGTGCATTCATCGATTTGGCAAAGTGTTACTAGGAGAGGTCCTAGAGAATTTTTCTTGAATGTGCTTCACTGGGCGTCCTATTTGAGCTTCTACACTTTTCAATCTGAAGACTCAAACTCCTCAGATAGCAATACTCCTTGTTCCATGAGTGAGTCATCGAATTCTTTTTCGTCCAATTTATGAAAAGTAGTTCAATCTGGCTTCTATGGAGGCAAATCTATCTTCTATCGATGTTCCTCCATAAGTACCTCAACAAATAAGAAGAAAAACAAAAGAAAATAAAGTAAAAATACTAATAAAAAAAAATTAACTAAGAAACAAATCACAACCAAAAAAGGAGTAAAAATAAAATAAAATTTTGCCTAAATTAGCAAATTAATTGCTTCAAAATGTCAACTTCCTCGATGAGAGAAAGTGAACCGCGCCTAATCCCGATAACGACGCCAAAAACTTGTAAAGCACTAAATGATGTATATGTGAAAATACGGTCATGAAGCGAACGGGTAAATACTCAAAAACTCGATTTGAAACAAAAAGTAAGTGTACTAAAAATCAAATGGAAAGTACTACTAACACTCAACCCTTCCGCAAGTGCACGTCATACAAGTATTAAAGGGACTCTAGGAGTCCTGATATCGCATTCCACGAGGATCGAGGTTCTCTCTAATCGAATTTGTTCACCCCGATTACAAGGGCTCTTCACTATTTAGGCGATCAAATGATGTGGAATAAAATCATTTTAATCAAAACAAAAATCGATTTAAAACTAATCATAAAAAATCTACCAAATAAAACAACTACTTAATTTAAAAAGGTATGAAGAGAGGCACTAGTGGATTTAGGGATAATTATCAAGAACATTCAGGAGTTGAATGTCGATTTATCAAAGAGCAATGTAGTATAGCTTACTTCTTCCCAAGACTATACATTTCACTATCTAACACACCATATTCCTTTCATGAAAACGGGTCTAAATAGCTACTGTAAAATTCACCCTCTTAAGATTCGGGATTGCTTTTCTTTTTCAACACTTCACAATCTGGGCTTGGGGATCAAGAATTCTTCGCCTCATATATATGGATAATGCAAGCTCTCTCCAATGTGAATTGATATCTCGCCCTTCAAATCTAATAAAATTTTCTATCTCTCGATTAGATCTCGCAAACACGGATCAAGATCCTTTCTATCAAAACAAAGGAGAAACCTCTGATTAACTAAATCGATACATCATCTAATTAATCCACCATGAGTAAATTAGTGATCTATCAAAGAAATTTTTCGCAGTTCATTAGTTCTAAGATATTAGCCCGTTAACATACCCCTAAGTTACCGCTCTTACTCTTCGGGAATTTCCATCTCTATGTTACTCGTGTAGGCTCTGAAATCGGGGAGCAAAGATACAAATTTTGGGTATACTACTAATATTCCAAACAATTCATTATATGAACAAGATCACTATATAAATTCAGATTCAAACCCATAAAAATAACCGAGAAACTACAAATCTAATGTTCAACACTAATCCCGAATCTCTGTAGGTGTTTAATGTTCCATTACTGATCTCCAATCATCACCAATCAAACAAAGTAAGAAAATGAAGAAAGAAATCAAGATACAAGAAGAGAAAAATCCATATTTGAGCTTAAATATTCATCTCAACAGTAAATAAGTTGAATATCTGAGTACAGCACCGAAATCTCTTTAATATAAATAAAAATCTACTCTAAAACTACTCTAAGATCTATTAAAAATAAAAATCTGGAGCAAAAACTAAAAAAGTGGGCAGTTTAGAGAGAGAAAATCCAATTTTTAGCTTCAATCTTTGTCTGAACCTTAGTGAAATTTGAATCTTTGTTATACAGCACCGAAATCTCTTCAATACAAAGAAAATCTGCTAAAAACTTACTCTAAGATCTACAAAAAATCAAAATATGTAGAAAAACTGGAAAAATGGGCAGTTTAGAGAGAGAAAACCCATGAGAGAGGTTCTCCAATATTCCCGCCGCCCCCTTTACCTAAAAAACGAGTATATATATGATCCTAGGGTGAAATGGGCTTGAAAATAGGTCAAAATATCAATTTTCGGCCTTTTTTAGGTTTCTCCAGTGTTTTTGGTCGCGAAATAGCAAGCTGGTCGCGACACAGTTTTTTTAGGTCGCGACTAAGTTTCTTGGTTGTGACACAATTTCCTAGTCACGACCAAGTTTTCTGGTCGCTACCAAGCTTTCACAGAACACAATTTCTGTCGCGACTAAATTCTCCGACGCTGAACTGCTTTTTCTTCTCCAACTTGTTCGGGCCATAACTTCTTCATTTTAACTCGATTTGGGCGTGTGAGTACTGCTTGGAAAGCTATTTGAATTTAGAATACATAAATTAGGGAATTTGAACCATTTGATGTTCCATATCGTACATAAAAATTTATCTTCCCAATGGCGCGCTGTGAGACTCTCGGTTGACTCTTCTTTTGGAAATATATTGCTCATTTCTTGCCAAATCACTTGCTTTTCATCAATAATCCTACAAAACCAAGTTTAGAGGAAATTTTATGAGTTTTACATGAATATGGATATAAAATGCACAAAATAGCATGTGAAATGAACTCAAACATAGATGAGTTTTCAGACTCATCAATATACATCAAGATGGACCCGGTACATCTAATCCTAAGATATGGACATGAAGATAACAAATATGCAAAACCAGAGTTTTTCAAGTGCATTATTGATGTAACTCATTTATCAATATTTTTAATTATTGTATAATATAAATTGTAAATGATGATGTTTTTTTCAACCTAACCTGGCCGATGCTGGGCGCGGTCGGGTCGAACCTCGATCGCCGACGCGACCGGGATGCGTGTGCTCGGATTGTTCAAGGAGGTAGGATCTCTACACCGATCTGCAGGTTCGATGTAGCACCTCTCTGCAAGAACAAGGAAGTGCTGGGGTTTCCATGAAGGCCGCCTGGGCTGAGCTCCGCGATGCCTAAGCTTCCGCTTCTTTCTCGAGAAAAGAGAGACTGCTAGATTGTTTAGTGTCATGTATGTAGAGAACGGAGCATACCTTTCACCGTTGTGGTGGCCATGTATTTATAGTAGATGTTCAGCCGCTGGATAATGACTAGGATTCGCTCCCATTGACGGGATTTTCTTAAGACGATTCGATTTGGTAATGGATTTAGAAAGAGTAATTTATATGGGATAATCTTCCTTCCTTATTGGGGAGGATCTAACTGGCAATGATCTGGCATCATTTTTCTTTCCTTACTGATAAGATTTGGTTGGATTGGCAGGATAATATATTGCTAAGGATTATTCTATTTTCTGTATTTACGAAATATACCCCTGATTTGCAGGATATGGACCTTCCAAATTATCATAGATCAGCCTCAGCTCCAGCGCATCTAGGCCTTTGTTTCGGGTCGTCACCGAGAGGCCTCGGATGTCAGACAAGTACCACCATTCCTTCGACTTCGCAAGGGGCCGCTGAGCCCATTTTCTAACCCCATCACCAGCCCCACTCTCGTGGTACCGAATGCGCGTGGGCAACAGAACTCTTCTCGCATCTACGAGATTTCCACGTGTCCGCTCGCTCGTTAGTTGTTGGCTTCTGTTTCACATCATACATCTTATAATAATGATGACTCTTTAGGTTTCAAGGCTATTAGTGCATAAAAAGTGTGCTATTTTTGAGCCCTATTCAAGATAAGTTTTGAGTGGTTTTCGCAAGACTAATCATATGAATTAGACCAATTGTCATGTGCATGTCCTATTGCTGCTTTTTGATTTGTTTTCGAGATCGTTGGATAGTTTCAAGGTCTCTTGAGAACTTCAATCAACGAGCTGGGTTCCTCATCATGCCGCTTCAAGTGACATTTCATGATGGGTCAATAATCAAGGCAAACCGATGAATAAAAAAAGTGGCATGTGAAGTGATGCAAAGAGCAAAACGTAGGAGCAGAGTAAACTGTGGATTTGTTATGATTGCGAAAAATTTCGCTGTGATTAAAATTTCGCAATCATAGAGAAAATTTCGCATTCAGCAAAATTTTCGCTTATATGAAAAATTCCTCGTTAGCTAGCTAAATTTCGCTAGCTAGCTTAAAATTATCATACTAGCGAAAATATTCAATTTCGCTTTATTCATGAATTCTCGCTTAGGTTATAAATTTCGCTAGATAGCCAAATTTTCTCTATACTAGCGAAATTTGCTTCATAGCGAAATTGCTCAGCCTGTGTTTTTGGTGTTTTTGATTCTAAACGACCACGTTTTGATAAATTACCCTTTTGTCCCTATCAGAATTTCATATTTTGTAATTTTGTTTCATTTCACACCACGGGTTGGCTATATAAGCCCCCTCAACTTTTAGAACCCAAAGCAACTTTTTCATTAATACGCTCAGCCTTTTCATTTGTAGGTTTATTTCAGCTTCCCTTCTTCTTTCTCTCATTTTCGTCGCCAAACACACCCCTCGAGGATGACAACTCAAGGGAGTTTTTGCTGCCTAATAAATTTGAAGAGGAGGGTTGCTAGCTTACTCAAATACAGTTGTCCTCATGCTTTCAATGTTACAGACTGTGATTTATGGTTCCCAACTTTCTTCCAATCTAGGTTTAATGCCATTTAATCGTCTTTCCTTTGGTCAATACTTGTCATGCTTTGTGGTTCAAGCAGCATTCTTAATGTTGATGAACTAATATCCTTTAGATGTCCTTTACGTGACATTGAAATGAGGTTAAATGCTGTGTGGTTTTAAATCGAATGGGACTTTGGAATGCATAATACTTGTTGGTCGGGACTCAACAGAGGATTTTAGAGTTAGGGTTTTATAAATTAAACAAAGATCCGGCTTATTTTTACTATATTGACTGTACAATTTTAAGCAGGACTCGAATCAACAAATTTGTATCCTTAGTTTCCTCCTATCACAGTAGCCTGCTATCATAGCAGATACGGCAGTCGAACACGGATAAGTTTTCATCCCACCGAATGATTCGGGACAAGGTTTGAAAATGGTGAGACTTTTTGTTTGATTCAGATTCGTTCAAAACAAAGGGGGTTTGCTTGTTTACCGATTAACTAATGGCTTAAAGTGAAGGCTCAGTCACTACTTGATAACACGGGCTATAGCCGCCCTCGTGTTGTTTCTCGCATTAGTAAGGCAAATAACATGCCATAGTCAAAGCCAAAACCTGGGATCTTTGTTCGCTATAAAACCTAACCCTATAACCACTCCTATTTGAGTTCAACAAGTATTATGTATCCGTGTCCCACCGCTTTAAAACTTAGCATTCAACCTCCTCACAATGGCTCGTAAATGACATCTAAAGGATGTCAGTGCATCTAACACTAAGAATGCACTGAACCCTAAAGCATGACAAGTATTGACCAAAGGAAGGACATTAAATGGCATTAAACCCTAGATTGGAAAGTTAGGAACCATAAATGCAGTACCTGGAACATTTACAACATGAGGACAACCCGCAAAGAACCCCAAACCAAGCTAGCAACCTCATCTTCAAGGCTAAGGATAATAAACATCCCTTGAGTTGTCATCCTCAAGGGAGGTTCAAAATGAGAAAATGAAAGAAAGAGGAGATAGAAGAGAGCAAATGAAACCTTAAAATGAAAGCTGCGGGAAACTGTTATAAAATGAAATGTTCTTTTCGGTTACAAAAATAAAGGGGTTTATAAACCCAAACTAAAAGTGTGAAAATACAAAAACATCTAAAATATGAAATTACATAAGGGACAAAATGGTAATATATCAAAACGTGGTCGTTTGGAATCAAGAATCTAAAACACAGGCAAAGCACTCGCTTATGTAGGGATTCTTCATGAAGATAGCGGTAAAATTCTCACATAGTTAGCGCCAAATTTCGCTAGCTAGCTAAATTCCTACAGAGATAGCGAAATGATAAATTCTCGCTTATCGGTCATGAATCTCGCTAGCCTACGAAATTTTCAGGAGATAGCTTAAATCGGGAAATTTCAGTACGCAAATTCCCCGCTAGTTAGCTAAATTTCGCATTTCTACGGTACTCCCCAATTTAGCTAGGATTGGGAAATTTTCGCTATGATTACGAAATTTTCGCAATCCCTGCGAAATTTTCGCAATCATAGCGAAAATCCCGGATTACTCCGTCCCTCGCTTGGCCACCGCATCCGCCTTCCTTCAAAATCCACTCACATTCCTCATTTTTATGGATGAAGACATCATGAATCTTCAGTATTCTAAGACGTATCTTAACATCGATTTGAACTAAATGGTCGAGGCACGCAAAGACTCGCAAAATTACCCAAAAAACAAACCTCGAAATGGCATCGTTGGTATTCAAATGTGACTCACACACGTCAATCGGGTTTAATCGATATGATTAGTGGCGCAAAAGCACCCAAAACCTATCTTGAATAGGGTTCAAAATACACTTTTCGGGCACTAATCTGTCCCCCAACCTTCGTGCCACTGCAGGGGTGACCTAATCAACAAAATTTGTATCCCAGTTCCTCCCACGCCATACCAAGCTACCGCAAGATAATGTCTGTGTGGCCTAATGGGACGGGTTTTCATCCCACCGAATCATTCGCGACTGTTTGAAAATGCAGAGACTTTTTGTTTGATTCAGGGATTTGGTCTGGGTAATAAAGGGGCTTGTTTGTTTCATCGATTAATCGTAATGGCTTAAAGTGAAGTGTTAAATGGTAACCTCAAGGCTCAGTCACTAAATTTTGATAACACGGGCCATAGTTGTCCCTGTTGTTTCGCACATGGCAAATAACATATAGTCAAAGCCCAAACCGGATCTTTGTTTATCTATAAAACCTAACCCTAGAACCACTCCTATTTGAGTCTAGCCAAGTATTATGCATTCAAAGTCCCAATCAGTTTAAAACCCTAGCATTCAACCTCCTCACCATGGCTCGTAAAGGACATCTAGATGTCAGCAGACCTAACATTAAGAATGTAATCGAACCCTAAAGCATGACAACAAGTATCGACCTCAAAGTGAAGGACATTAAATGGCATTAAACCCTAGGATTGGTGCTAGGAACCATAAACAGAAGACTGAACATTTACAAAGATGAGGACAACTCAAGAAGAACCCCAAAACCAATCTAGCAACCCTCCTCTTCATGGCTATGAGGCTTAGCCAAGCATCCCTTGAGTTGTCATCCTCAAGGGGAGTGTTTGGCAGCCGAGAAAATGAAAGAAAGAGGAGAGAGAAGATAGCAAATGAAACCCTAAAATGAAAGCTGTGGGAAACTGTTATAAAATGAAATGTTCTTTTCGGTTACAAAAATAAAGGGGTTTATATACCCAAACTAAAAGTGTGAAAATACAAAAACACCTAAAATATGAAATTACATAAGGGACAAAATGGTAATATATCAAAACGTGGTCGTTTGGCATAAAGAATTCCAAAAACACAGGGCGAAGAATTTCGCTATGCAGGAATTCGCTTAAGAGCATGGTGAATACATGTTATTAAATTCTCGCTGTACTCTAGCCGAAATTCCCACAGAGATAGCTTGTAACGTAGAAATTTCGCTATCAACAAAGGAATTCGTTGCTAATAAATTTCGCAAATTTCAAATAAAATTTTGCGGAGATAGCTAAATCGGGAAATTTCGCTTGTGCGCAGTAAATTTCGGCTTAGCTAGCGAAATTTCGCTAGCCTAGCTTAAAATTCCCAATTCCCGCTAGATCAAGTAAATTTTCGCGCAATTCCAACGAAATTTTCAATCATAAATAAAACCCGATCAAGCCCCGCTCTCGCTTTGCTCACCGCATCCCTCCTTCCTTTCCAAAATCCACTCACATTCCCTCATTTTATGGATGAAGACATCGTGAATCTTTAGTATTCTAAGACGTATCTTTAACACGATTTGAACTAAATGGTCGAGGTACGCAAAGACCCGCAAAATTACCAAAACAAATTAAACGGCATCGCGGGTACTAAGTGGACCTACACACGTCAATTGGTTTAACTGATATGATTAGTGCAAGAAAGCACCCAAAACCTATCTTTAGGTCCAAAATAAAGACTTTTCGCACTAATCACCTCAACCGACACCTTTGCTAATTCCTCAAGAATACTAAAACAACAAGGATATTTATTGAAGGCTATTACAAAAGTGCGTATGGTCTGGGTAAAGCGTATGTACGTATAGGCATTACTCTTTTAAAATGAACAATTTACACCCCTCGTTCGAAAACCGATACGAGTAACGAAACCATATAAGAACAAGTTTTAGGTCAACATTGGATCCAATGAAATCAACCTGAATTTCCACCAAAATCTAATTGTTCCTAATGTAACCAGATTGAGCCAATAATTTGCAAAACTATTCCCTCCCCCCAACCTAGCTACTGCCATGGCTTTAAACTGTTTACCAACCTAAATAGGATTAGCTACACTCTTATTTCTTTATTTGACTACATTGTAGGGTGCAATGCTAAAAACTCGACTTCACCAAAGAACGGTAATCCAATCCACCGATGACTCCCAACCAATTAAGGCCTAGGCATCAAGCCAAAAGGATCACTGACCACAAACTCGCAAAGTTTCAATTCCTGACTCCAAATGATTTTGAGAATTAAGCAACTACAATACGCTAGACTCTACCCATCCACCCATGTAACAAACTCTAAGCCTACGACTCCAACCATTCAAGGCTTAGTGGCACTGGCCTTTAAAGGCTACCATATGTTTCTAGATCGTGTTCTGTGTTTCAAGGCAAAGCGTCATGACTTTTATTTTCTTTTTCTTTTTTCTTCTTTTCTTTTTCTTTGCTTTTCTTTCCTTTTGGAAGACTACATTAACCTTCTCATACGGGTAACACAAACCCATATGGTCACACAGATTCTTAAAGCCGGCCAGAAGTGAAAGAGGTATATACTCTACAACCTATTGGTATAATCCGTGCAAAGGTGTGAATTAGCCAAAGGGGGAGTGTTCAAGGTTGAATATGCTAAAACTTCAATTGACCAAAAACTAACTCATGCATGGAATTGTCCTAACATTACTGTAACATACAGGGTCTCAATTTTCCAATTAAAAGCAATTCAATTGTTCAATTAAAAGCAAGAGTAGATACACAAAGTGAAGACATAAAAGTGTTTTGTAGTACAAAGAAATCGCAAATAATGTTGTAAAGCTTTGATATAACCAAAATGGCTGAATACATGCTTAATATAGCTAATTAAACAAAGTAATACCGCCTACTATCAAGCAATACATGAATCCTATACAAAATTAGCAGCGCTGATAAAGCTGAAAATCCTGCATTTAAAACATGCTGGTTAGAAGACACTTCTAACTCTAACTTCTTTCTTCCTCGTCAAAGTATAGACATGTCATGTGATAGGAAAGTTGGAGCAGAGCGCACCACCTCTACTCTCGTAAGTGTAGTGGATCCAAGCCGGCTGCCGCCGGTGGCCAAAGACAGGCCCATGAGGCTCGCCGCCGTGGGCTCCATCTCGAAGGTGCAAGAACATGCTGAGACCGAGGTGACTCATGATCCGCAGGGAGCATTGTATGACGTTGTTTAGTGGCCTCGCCGAGCTCAACCTCTCGTCCATCGATGCCGTGGTGTGGCTTAATGGGACAACATCCATAATGACTCAGCTCCTTGCACCGATACGAATCACCCGAGAGTGTCGGGTGGCCAGATATGATGGGTCGGGAGTGTCAATGTAGGGCTGTGGTCAAGTTGTGTGGAGGAGGAGATATTTTATGAGATATTTTGGCACCGGGACTTCCATCTCAATCTCAGAGTACGATCATCTCTCCTCCTGGAGTCCTCCGCCTCTCTATCCCGCATGACTTCCTGTCCCAAGCATCGGGAGGAGCAAAAAGAAATCTAAGATCACCATAGCTCGCTCCATAGTCAGGACATGAGGGCATCTGATCCTCCTCAATCCG
The DNA here is from genome assembly GCA_016808115.1 of Tetrastigma voinierianum. Lineage (NCBI taxonomy): Eukaryota > Viridiplantae > Streptophyta > Magnoliopsida > Vitales > Vitaceae > Tetrastigma > Tetrastigma voinierianum. Next base: position 208,994 of record JAEQBH010001051.1, on the reverse strand, counting down.
GCCTCCGAAAGCCTGGGGCGCCCGCGACTGCTCAAGAAGCCGCGGGCATCAACAGTGGTAGACTTCGCGAGCTGTGCCCTCATGCTGACCTTATCTTCGAAGTGCGTGCCAAGGCAGAATCACCAACCTCGTAGGGACTCCAACCGTAATCCCTCCCGGCATAAGAGCCTCGAGAATGGCCCCTACGCTGTGGCTGGCGTCGTAGCGAAGAGGGCCGGGTCCGAGCAAAGGAATAATGAGAAGCATCCGATAACCTGTGACATGATCGGGCCCCACTTGCTATCAGTTTCAGATCAAGCACCAAAGCCCACCGGGTGTTAGAGAATTTTGCCTACCTTCACCAACACATCCTCAACTATCCCTTAGTGGATCTTCACCGATCGACCTACCAATGATAGAGTGATGTTGCAGGTTTAAGTTCTCCCAAACCCTAACTACTTATACACTGAAATATGGCAAAGATTTACACTGCCCCTAAACTAGCAGTCATTGTTTACAAGTCCCACCACTGTCGACTAAAATTGTGGGGATCCCCGATCCCTGTGAGAGATTTTGACTCGGGTTCTGCTCCCGGATTATGGCAATCGACTCTGGCTTCTCGCTTAAAATGCCTTTTTTCTCAATTAGCTCCAACCCCTTCTTGATTGTACAGAGATCTTTCAAAAACTTTGCATAGGTAGGGACTTGTTTGATAATGTCCAAAAGAGGTATGTTGACCTTCACCTGCCTTAGGACTTCGAGGATGCATGCCCGCCCTCATTGATGCCTTTTCGCTTCTTAGTACTGGGAAATGGAGGTGGCATGCAAGGCTTCATCGAGTCTCACCGATGATTACCCTCTCGTGTCTCGCCTTCCTTTCCCGCATGTTTCTTCAATGCCCTGGGCACCGGTTGCTCTATTTCTCTTCCACTCATCAGGGTGATTATAGCCTTCACCTCATCCATTCCCGAACTGGGCAGATGATCCTACCTCACTAATTTTCGATTTGGCAATGCCTGGGAAGTGAACCTTCCTCTTCCCGTACCTCCAGCGAAATTGTCGGGATCTCTCGTGATCAATACTTCGTTATCAATTTTCCGATTAAGATTGCCTCCCAAGCCCATCTATTCTCTTGCTCGCGTACTTTCTATAAGAGTCAACTCTTCGCGCCAATCAGAGATTGCTCCTTTGCCTCCTCCAATAAAATTTCTACCACCTCGGGCTTCAAGTTCAAGATGGCTTTGTTCCACAAGAGAAGAAGATGCAGGTGGTTGTGGTCGACGAGGAACCAAACCGTGGTTTGGCACCGGGGCACATAGCGGCTGATCGGGTTTCTGTGAGAGGTCGGGTGATTCCTCCCAATCGAATCAGGGTTATTACCATATCAAGTACTGGGTTGTGGCTTGCATCGACCTACAACATTCAGATATTCTGACATCAAATCCTTCACTGAAGGGGTCATTGGATAATGTTCTTCGAGTGGGCAAAGGCTTGGAAAGTGCGATGCCTGGATTAAATGTAGATTTTCTTTTCGCCACCGCCCGCACTTCATGGAGCCTCTTTCCTTCTAGCTCCTCCACCTTCCTAGTCAAGGTTGAAATTTTTTCTTTCATTTTCACGCCCTTCCGAAGTGCATAAATTCCTCCCTAAAGGGCCGGGCTTCATTTTCTCTACATCTCTGCTCGCTCATCCCAACCCTTGGAAGCTTCAAATACATAACCAAGAAATCCACGCGGCTTTCCTCGATGCTTGCCTAAAGTCTCCTCCACACATGGTTTCTATGAGGTTGCCCCACGGCCGAGACATACCATACATCAGAGAAATGATTCACTAAAGATCCATGTATCAAAACCATGGTGTACGCATTGATGGTCTCATGAATCGCCCTAACACCGTAAAACTTCTCGCCGGCTATAGGCCGAGTAAGTGGACTGCCTCTTCAACCATCGTCTCGTGGCACTGAAAATTTCTTCAAAATTCATCTCAAGATCGGCCCAATTCTAATCGTCCCTAATTCATGAATAAGCCACCCTTGGCCTTATCATTCAATGTCGTGGGAATGCTTTCACTGAAAGCAAATCCATGCCTGCTATAGCCTTCCTTAAAAAGTAGTGCATACCTCCTCAAAACTCGCATGTGTGAATATGGATTTTCATTCTCCATACTAGCGAAAAGGGGGAAGCAGGGGCACTAGGGTAGGGTCTCACCTCCGCTATTTCCTCAAATTCGAGGTATGATGCGTGAGGGGGGCACTAACTTTGTGAGGTCAGATATGATCCTCATTGATCTATAAGCCGTTGGATTCACTAGGTACCCTCGCCGACTTTGTCGTTTCAGGTGAGTATCCATTTGATCACCGGGTGGTACACCGACTTCACAATCCTTGCTCAACCGGTACTAATTCTTTGCACCCACCTCGAAGTGTCTCTATCCCAATGGTGCATAAACACCCGTTACACAAAATTGTGACACAACAAAAGGCACACAAGGTAAGGTCACTAAAAGGTCAAGTGTTACCAAAACAAAAACCGATCAAGAAACAAAATGGGCTATAAAGAATCGGCCAAGTAGTGAAAACCTCCGCAGCCATGTGCAAATGAAATTCAAAAAGGGACTAAAAGGTCACCTACACTTGTAATGTGGATTACAAGTACACATTAACTTATCATACGTAGTTTTGCACCATCCCCGTTAACGGCAAAGATTTGATATTATGAACATCAGGCGATCGGAATCAACAAATCTGCATATTCTGCTGTTCCTGATGTTTAGTTGCCACGCAGCATACGCTTCGTAGTTTAACACGGATGGGTTTTTCATCCCACGAATACGCATCGCTGTTTAGGTGGGCCGGTGAGATTTCGTTTGGATTTGTGATCGTTCAGCTGGGGTCGCTTTGTCATCGATTACCGGTATCGGCTTAAAGTGAAGTGCAATGGCACCTGAAGTAGCTTCGTCATTTCAGCCATAAATACGGGGTTATGTTTCGTCCTCGAAAGCAGATTTCGCATAAGTACACATATAGTCAGCCAAGTCTATCTTTGTTTAAGAGTAAACCTGGGTCCCTAATCATCTCCTGTTTGCAAAGTTCAGCCAGTATATTGCTTACTCGTGTCTCATCGCTTGCCCCCAAAGCATCCAACTCATAATGTCGTAAACGACAATTCAGTGACGGGCTGTGCATCTAACAGCCAAGAATGCAGCACCAAAACCCCTGCCATTTATCGTAGGCTACGACCAAAGCAAGATTATTGTACTAGTATTAAATCCCCAGATTGGAGTTAGAACATACAAGACTGAACACTTGGCTAAGATGCAGATACCTCAGCTAACCCCAAAATTGCCAAATAAATCTGTTACACATAGGTTAGCTGTTATCTCTGAGTTGTCATCTCAAGAAGGAGTAGCCAGAAGTTTCGAGAAAATGAAAGAAAGAGGAGAATGAAAACCCCAAAATGAACACCCACTGAAAATGTTATGAAATGAAATGTTTTTTCTACATAAAATAAAGGGGTTTATATACCCAAACTAAAAGTGTGAAAATACAAAAACACCTAAAATATGAAATTACATAAGGGACAAAATGGTAATATATGATTAGTGCCCGAAAAATGCTATTTTGAACCCTATTCAAGATAGGTTTTGGGTGCTTTTTGCGCACTAATCATATCAATTAAGCCAATTGACGTGTGTAGGTCCACTTAGTACCGCTGATGCCATTTCGAGTTTGCTTGCAATTTTGCAGCTCAGGTACCTCAGCCATTTAGTTCAAATCTGATGTTAAGATACGTGCCGAATACTGAAGATCCACGATGTCTTCATCCATAAAAAATGAGGGAATGTGAAGTGGATTTTGAAGGAAGGAGGATGCAGTGAGCAAAACAGGAAGCAGGAGCAATCCCAGGATTTTCGCTATGATTGCGAAAATTTTCGCAATCATAGCTTAAAATTCTCAATCCTAGCGAAATCGGGAATTTTGCGCTTATTAGCGAAATTTCGCTTAGCTAGCGAAATTTATCAAGTGTCATTTAGTTTCCCAATTCTCGCTATCTCACGTACTACAGTAGCGAATTCCCGCTAGCTGGGCCAAATTCCCACCTCTTATAGAGAAATTTCTCATTTTCGCCATCTTTGTAGAATTTCACTAGGCTAGAGAAATTTCGCTAGCATAGCGAAATTTTCGCTTTGCTAGCAAAATTCCCTGCATAGCGAAATTGCTGCCCCTGTGTTTTTGGAATTCTTGATGCCAAACGACCACCTTTTGATATATTACCATTTTGGCCCTTATGTAATTTCATATTTTAGGTGTTTTTGTATTTTCACACTTTTAGCCTGGGTATATGTTTCCTCTTTATTTTTAACCCTAAGCAACTTTTATTTTGATAAAAGTTTTCCCAAGCAAACTTCTCATTTTGTGTGGTTTCACTGCTTCCTTCTCCCTCCTCTCTTCTACTGCCAAACACTCCTGAGGGATGACAACTCCTCAAGGGATGCTTGGCTAAGCCTCATGTACTTTGAAGAGAGGGGTCGCTTATCTTGGTTCTTGTGTGGTCATTGAGTCAGTTCCTTCGTCAGAAATGTTCCGTGCACGCATTTATAGTTCCTAACTTTCCAATCTAGGTTTAATGCCATTTAATGTTGTTCCTCGGTCAATACTTCGCATGTTTTAGGTTCGCTGCATTCTTAATGCTGTATGCACTAATATCCTTGCATGTCATTTACTTGTTACTGAAATGAGGTCAATGCTGGGTGGTTTTAAACCGATCGGGAATTTGAATGCATAATACTTCAAGAACTCAAATAGGAGTGGTTCTAGGTTAGGTTTTATAGCCAAAAAGATCCTATTTATTTCGACCATATGTCACTGCCATAGACGCGAGGAAATAACCCGAGGACACTTCACAAATTTTACTATCAAGCTGCTGGATCAAGCCTTCAAGGTTACCATTTCACACTTCACTTTAAGCCATTACAGTTAGTCAGTGAACAAACAATCTCCACTGTTTTTGACCAAATCCAAAAATCCAAACAAAAAGCCTCACCATTTTCAAACACTGATGTAAATCATCTCTGCGGGATGAAAACCTCCATCCCCTTGTTCGACCTAGACCGCTTATGTCAGCAAGAGTTTCTCGACTATCACGATAAAGAGGAACTAAGGATACAAATATTGTTGATTCCGAATCACCCTACCGTGGCACGAATCAATATATCAACGCGGGTCGCTTGGAATCGAATTCCAAAACACGTGGGCGCCACTCGCTTATGTAGGGAATTCTCGCTTGAAGATAGCGAAAATTTATGGGAATAATGGTAATGAGAAATTTCGCTTATCAACATACTTTAGCTAGCTTAAATTCTCGCTAGCCTAGCAAAAATTTTGTGAGATAGCGAAATTGGGAAATTTCGTTAGGCACAGTAAATTTCGCTAGCTAGAAAATCTCGGGCTAGCCTAGCAAATTCTTCTACCTCGCTATCACAAATTTTCGCCATGATCGCTGAAATCTTTCGCAATCCCAAATAAATTTTGGCAATCATAGCTAAAATCCCGATCGCCTCCCCGTCTCCTATTTTGCTCATTGCATCCTCCTTCCTTCAAAATCCACTTCACATTCCCTCATTTTCGATGGATGGAAGACATCGTGAATCTTCGTATTCAGACGTATCTTAACACGATTGAATCTCAAATGGTCGAGGTACGCAAAGACTTGGAAAATTACCAAAAACAACTCGAAATTCCAAGCAGCACGTTGGTACTGGACCCACACACGTCAATCGTTTCTAATTGATATGATTAGTGCCAGCACCCAAAACCTATCTTCGAATGTGGTTCGTAAATAGCACTTTTCGGGCACTAATCATATATGTCATTTGCCCTAATGCGAGGAAAATAACCCGAGGACACTTTAATAGCCCCATGTTATCAAGCTAGTGACCCAAGCCTTCAAGGTTATCATTTCACACTTTCATTTAAGCTATTACAGTTAATCAGTGAACAAACAACTTCCACTGTTTTTAACCAAAACCAAAAATCCAAACAAAAAGTCTCACCATTTTCCAACACTGATGCAAATCATTCGTGGGATGAAAACCCATCCCCGTGTTCGACCTTAGATCGCCATAACGCAGAGAGCTTCGACTACCAGCAGAGAACATAGGAAACAAATATTGTTAATTCCCGATCACCCTACCGTGGCAATTTAATCAAATGGCGCCGCTGTTTCGGGATGGTGCCAAACTACGTATGACGAGTTAACGTGTACTCAGAATCTACAATACAAGTGTAGGTGACCTTAACCCCTTTGAATCCTCATTTACCGCCACCGCAGGTTTTCACTACTCGCAAGCACGATTGTTTTTTTTTTTTTGTTTCTGCGCTTGATTTTTGGTTTTAACTAACCCCGACCTTTCGCAAGTCTGCTTGCGTACTTTTCAGGTCTAATTTCAGGTAATGTGTTTACGCACCATCGATAGAGACACTCGTAGATCGCAAAGAATCAAGACACTAGCTGGAGCAAGGTCATAGTCGTTGTACATGCTGATCAAATGGATACTCTACCCGAAGAATGTTAGAGTCACAGTGGTACCCCAAAGGAATCCAACAACATATAGGTCAATAAGGGACCACATACACCCTCCGAGGGTGAGTGCACCTTCCTGCATCATACCACCAGCTGATGATGTGGTGGTAAGACCCTATTTAGTGCCCCTGCTCCCCGCATTCCATGGAATGGAGAATGAGAATCCTTATACTCATATCCGGGAATTCGAGGAAGTATGCACAACTTTTAAGGAAGGAGTGCCTGACATGGATTTTCTCAAGCTGAAAGCATTCCCCCTGACACTGAAAGATAAGGCCAAAATATGGCTCAATTCATTGAGGCCAAGGACAATTAGGAATTGGGCGGAACTTCAAGTCGAAGCCACAGTTCTCGCACAACCAAGACCAACAAATAGAAGAGACAGATCTACACCTACTCACCTCACGACAATGAGAAGTTTTATCGTTGTCAGGAAGATTCACTGAGAGTATCGTTGCATGCCCGCACTACGGTTTTGATATGGATGCTAGAAAGCGAATCATTTTTTATGATGGCATGTCTCCATCCATGAAGCAACTATTGGAACCATGTGGGGCTTTACCTTTGAGCAAAACCTCGTGATGAGGCCACGTGACAATCATGTGGCCGAAACTCAAAGGCACGGATGAACCGAATCCAAGGGAAGCCGAAAGATCAAGGCCTTCGAATCACTGCAGTGGGCATTTATGCACTTTCCGAAGACATTAGATGAAAGCAAAACGACCACTTGACTCGAAGGCCTAAGAGCCGAAATGAGAAATCGCGATGAAATACAAGCAAAGAATGAGTTATCCGTGATTCCAACCTTCGCTTCAATCACTACCACATACTACCCCGAGTACCGGGCTGAGCATGCCCATATCCTGAATCAAAGCAAGCCACCCACAAATGCTCCGTATGGCAACACGTATAACCCTAATTGGAGAAATCATCCAAACCTGTCATGGAAGCCAAAACCCCCTGCCTATATTCCTACAGGAGCACAAGAGCGCCGCTCCACTTCAACATCGCCAGCCGCTCTCCACCTACTTCCCTATCGAGCAAGCGGCAATCCCGACCAAGCAGCGCGGTAGCACGCTTGCGGAAGAAATAAAAGGTATTGAATGTTCAGACTAACCAGAAAATTGAAGCAGTTGAGAGCTCACTCAACAGAAAACTGGACAATATGCACTCTGAGATTTCAAGGTCAGTCTAACCAAAGAATCGTAGGTCTTAAAAAGGAAGGTTCCCTCCCAGTCACAACAACATCAGAAGGGAGTGCATGAGATAGGCTCAACCAATGATCCAAATGCAAGAATTAATGAAGTCAAGGCAGTGGTGACTTTAAGAAGTGGTAAAGAACTGAGTCCAGCAGCCCCAGCTCCAGCCAAATCAGCCCCCACAATAGCTGATCCGCCACAAGAAGAATAGTTAGCAAATAGAGAAGAGGTGAAGACCAAGCAATCCCTCCATTCCCACGTTCGAAAAAAGAAAAATTCGTTAACCAAACAGAAATGCTAGAGCTTTTACTGCAAGTGAAAGTTAACATTCCTCTCCTTGACATGATCAAACAAGTCCCCACCTATGCAAAATTCTTAAAGGACTTACGACTCAGAAAAGAGGTTTTAATGTAAAACAAAAGGCCTTTCTGATCGAAAGGCAAAGGGAGTGCTATCATTGAGCAGCAAGACTCAATGAAATATAAAGACCCGGATATCCTACAATCTCGCTAATATTGAGGCATTAGCGTGAGAAAGCACTATTAGACTCGGGAGCCAGCGCGGACCTCGGCCGTATTCCACAGGCCAAGCAACTTGGTTTTGGTGAATTTAAACCCACGCTCCATCACACTGGTCACTAGCCGGTTAGGTCTATTAAAAATACCAAAGGGACCATCGAGATGTTTTAATACAAGTGGACCGATATCTCTACTACCTGACTTTGTCGCACTCGACACGCACGGCTATAAATGAGCCAATCATGTGCCCATCATATTGGGAGGCCATTCTTCGCTACTCGAATGCCAATAAACTATTTTAATGGGGTTATGCAATCCGTTTACTGGGAATATGACCTTAAACTCACATCTTCATTCTGAGTAAAAGGAATATGCACTCGCAGGGAAGATAATCGCGGAAGTTAAGCCTCCAGATGATAGATGCAATTTCAAGCACAAAGCACCGAGCAAAGAAGTCCAAGTCAGACAACCCAAGAGTTATCCGAGTGCCTTAGAGAACAATGCGAACTCACTCAGGGTACTAGAGGAGAAAAATAGAAACCCCGCTCATTAACTCGGGTGATGAACCAGAAGGGAACCTCACGCTGTGAGCTCAAACCCCTCCCCACTGAGTCAAGTATGCATTCTCGAAGAAAATTGGGTAATGTCCAAGCCAGGATTTCCTATCACTGTCGACCACTAATAAGAGCATGACCTCACGTGACCTTCTCAAAAGGAACAAGCAAGCATTGGGGTGGAAAATTTCTGATTTAAAAGGCATAAACCCTACAATTTGCACCCATAAAATTTACCTATAAGAGGAGTCTAAGGTCATAGTACCACACAATGTGAGGTCGGGAATCCCCCACTAAGAAGTAGTTCTGTGATTAAGTCCTCAAATCGTCTGGCCAGATATTTTATCCATTTAAGATATGACTTTTGGTAAGCCTAACCTGTGGCGCCTAAGTCGTGAGTCGTGGCTAACTGCGGAAAATGGAAAAGTGGCGGTAAGAATTGTCTACCCGACTTACTACCTGGCCGGGAGTGCGATGCATTATGTGAGGCTCCAACAGAGGTAACAAGAAAAGATCACTTCCGTTGCCATTCTTCGACGCCTCCGAGAGAGTTTCGGACACCCATTCTATCGGGCTGGATTTGGTTATTCAGTGGTACTTTCAACAGAGATCGCACCGGAGGATCAAGAAAGACTACCTTTACTCGCCCATTCGCACGTATGATTATGTAAGAATGCCTGCCCTCGCAGCCCCCGTACCCACTTTCCGCAGATGTATGCTTAGTATGTTTAGCGATATGGTGGAGCGTGATCATGGAAGTATACATGGATGATATCACCGTATATGGAGGCAATTCTCAAGAATGTCCCACCAATCTCGAGGCCGCCTTCCAAAGCGTGCATGAGAAGAACCCGTGCTCAATCGAAAAGTGCCATTTTATGGTTAACTGCTGAATTGTAATCGGGGCACATTATTTCCAAAAGAGTGGGAATAGAAGTTCACAAAGCAAAAATCGAACTTATTTCCAAACCGCCATCCCCAACAAATGTAAAACGGCAGTACCTCGTCATGCGTGCTTCTATAGAAGATCCATTAAAGACTTCGAAGATCGCTAAAACCCCCTCGTACAAGCTCCTAGATAAAGATGCCAAATTTTGTTTGGGAGAAAGAATGCCGTGAGAGCTTTAGTTATATTTAAGTCCCATTTGACTACCGCCTCACAAGACGAGCACCTAACTGCGCTGCTCAAGCGATGTGCGATGCAAGTGATCTCACATTCAGCAAGATTCTACTAAAGAGAGGATGGGAAACTATGTAGTTTATTATGCAAGCAAAACCTTGAACGGCGCATAAAGGAATTATACTACTACAGTAGGCGAATACTGGCAAAGAATATATACTCTGCATAAGTTTCGGTGCTACTGGGTCAGTCCGATATAGCCATTTTTACAGATCTTCATCTCGCTTTGAAATATCTCGACTAAGCAAATGCCAAAGCAAGGCTTATTGATTCGTGCCAATTTGGGTAGGTGATAATTTTAATCAACAAAATTTATATTCCTAAGTTCCTACCGCAAAGAGTCAAGCTACCGCAAAGATAGCCATTCAGTGGTCGAACACTAGGGACGTGGGTTTTCATCCTATGAATGATTTGCATCAGTGTTTGAAAATGGTGAGGCTTTTGTTTTGGATTTTTGGATTTGTTCAAAAACAGTGGGAGTTGGTTGGTCACTGACTAACTGTAATGGCTGAAAATGAAGTGTGAAATGGTAACCTTGAAGGCTTGGGTTACTAGCTTGATAACATGGGCTAACAAGGCCCTTGGGTCATATCCTCGCATTATGGCAAGTAACATATAGTCAAAGCCATAACCGGATCTTTGTTTAACTATAAAACCTAACCCTAAACCAATTCTATTTGAGTCAACACAGTATTATGCATTCACAAATTCCATTCAGCTTTTAAAACCCTAGCATTCAACCTCCTCACAAAGCGGCTCAGAATGACATCTAGTTGATACGTCACAGATCAAGATTAAGCATGCACTGAACCCTAAAGCATGAAAAGTATTGGCCAAGGGAAGGACATTAAATGGCATTAAACCCTAATTTGGAAAGCTGGAACCATAAATTATACTTCAGAATAATCAAAGCATGAGGACAACTCATAGAGTCCCTAAACTAAGCTAGTACCCCTCCCCTCTTCAAGGCTACGAGGCTTACCAAGCATCCTCGAGTTTGTCATCCTCAAGGGAGTGTTCGCACCGAGAAAACTAAAGAAAGATGAGAGAAGAGAGCAAAGCAAACCCTAAAATGAAAGTCGTGGTGAAAAATCAGATAAATGAAAAGTTGCTTAAAAGTCGCTAGTGGTTACAAATGATGGGGTTTATATAGTCCACCCAAAGTGTGAAAATACAAGAAAGCCTAAAATATTGGCTCATACAAGGGACAAGGTGGTAATACACCAAAACGTAGTCGTTTGGGATCAATTACACAAAATTCACAAGGGCAGCAATTTCGCTATGTAGGAGAATTTCGCTAGCATAGCGATATTCAAGTAGTTTGCTGGCTGCCAGCCTAGCGAAAATTTAGCGCAGATAGCGAAATCGGTGAAATTTCTCTATCTACGGTGAATTTCGCTAGTTAGCTTAAATTCGCAAATTTAAATAAAAATATGAGAGATAGTGAAAATGGTGAATTTCGCTAGGTACGGTGAATTCGTTAGATAGCTAAATTTCGCTAATTAGCTTAGTCTCTATTTCGCTAGGATTGCGAAACTGTTAATCCTAAATAAATTTTCGCGAAACCAGCGAAAATCTCGCTCCCTGTCTAACACGCATCTCATCTTTGCACTTCTTCTTCATCAGTTTGCCTTCAATTCCACACTGAATTTTAATATTTTTGATGGTTGAATATAGTTTCAATCTTCATGGTTCAGCTCATATCTCGATATCGAACTCGAACTTAGTGGCCAAGGCATGCAAAAACCTGCAAAATAACCAAACAACCTCGAAATGGCCTTAGTGGAACTAAATGGACCCGGCACACACCAATCGATTAATTCGACAGGATTAGTGCGCCGAAAAACATCCAAAACCTATCTCGAATGTGTGGCCCAAAATAGTACTTTTCGGGCACTAATCACACCCCCCAACTGACACGTTGCTAGTCCCTTAGCAATGCAAAAACAATAAGGACATGCATGCAGTAATTTTCTCAAAAAGTTTATGGTTCAAAAAAAGTGTATGTACATATAGGTATTACCTTTAAAAATGAATAATTGATACCCTATTCGAAAACCGACACGAGAGAACAAAAACCATATAATAACAAGTTTTAGGTCAACATCGGATCCAAGGAAATCAACCTGAATTTCCACCAAAATCTAAGGGTTCCTAAAGTAACTGGGATTGAAACTAATAAATTGCAAAACTATTCCTCCCCCCAACCTAGCTACACGCCATGGCCTTAAGCTATCGAACAACCTAGATAGAAAAGCTACACTCTTCTTCTTTTATTTGACTACATCAGGTGGTGCAATGCTAAAAACTCGACTTCACCAAAGTCCGTGTAACGGGGGTCTACCGATGACTCCCAACCAATTAAGGTTTAGGGCATCAAGCCAAAAGGATCACGTAACCACAAACTCTACAGTTTCAATTCCTGACCGAATGACTTCGAGAATCAAGCACCTACAACTCACAAAACTCTACCCATTCACCCGTGTAACGAACACTGTTGATGACTCCCAACCACTTAAGGTTTGTGGCATCGGCTTTAGTTAAGCTTTCGCCATGTTCCTCTGACCGTTCTGCCTTTTCAAGGCAAATCTTCACGACTTTTATTTTTCTTTTCCTTTTTCTTCTTTTCTTTTTCTTTTTCCTTTTTCTTTTCCTTTTTGGAAGACTACATTGGTCTTCATATATGGGTAACACAAACCTATTAGGGGTTGTCAACATGTCTAAGGCCTATTGCAAAGGAAATGTAGGTACATAATTTCACAAACTATTGGTACAATCCGTGCAAGTGTGATTTAGCTAGTGCCGGAATATGTTCAAGGTTGAATATACTGAAACTTCAATTGACCAAAAACTGAATCATGCATGGAATTGTCCTATCATCAAGGTAACATACAGGGTTTAAATTATTCCATTAAAGGCAATTCAATCAGGTACTAGTTAATTCAATTTGCTCAATTGAAGACAAAAGTATACACAAAGGGAGGCACAAAGTGAATCGAAAAGTGTAATAAACTCCATGTAACTCAATAAAGCCTTTAATATAACCAAAATGGCTAGTACATGCTTAATATAGTCGAATATTGTTGGAAATATCACCGCTACTATTGGCTAATACATGAATCCTAAACAAAAATTAGTAGGCAGTTGATAAAGCTGAAAAACTATACAAAAGCGTAATAGAAGACACTCCTAACTCTAACTTTTCCTCCCTGCCAAAGTGTAAACATGTCATAGGGATAGGAAAGCTAGAGACAGGAGTGTGACCACCTCAATCTCATGGCATGGGTGGATCCGATATACCGCCGCCGCCGTGGGCCGCATGTCTAAAGATGTCGCCGCCGCCGGGCTGCCTGCCCCGATGGTCAAGAAATGATGCGAGATCAGAGACGATCACGATCCATTGTAGCATGGAGTGACGCTTGACCTAAAGTGGCCCCATCTCGAGCCAACCTTCGTCCCGTGGTCAGCTCGGGTAGCAAAAATTTTTAATGAGCATTCAACATCCATAACACCTGCAAGCTCTCTGGTACTAACATGAACGTACTTCGACGAGCAAGCCAGGCTGAATATGACGGGCCGGGAGATCAAGCAGGGCCGTGGTCAAGCAGTGGAGGAGGAGAGACGGAGGAGATATATCTCGCACCGCCTCCTCTCCACCCCGACCTCAGAGCATGACCATCTCCTCCGAGAGTCCTCCGCTCCATCGCCCGGCACCTCCCGCCCCGCCGCTGGAGGAGAAAAGAGATAGTATCAACATCGGCCGCTCCATCGACAGACCCGAGGGCATCTAATCCTCCCTCTCTATCCGAGGCTCTCCGGAAAGCCCAAGTGCTCAGACTCGGCTCGTGAGTCGTGGCATCAAGAATCTGGCAGACTCTCTCGCTTCGAGCCAGCTCCTCATGGACCTCGGCTCTTCAAAATGTGCAGGAGGTCATCACTAACTCTGGAGGGACTGAACCGTAATCCCTCCGAGATCCCAGATGTGAGCCTCGAGCACGGCCCCCTACGCAGCACGTAGTACCAAGCGAAGAGGCCGGTCCGCAAACAGTGATCGATGAGGAGCATCTAAGGTGCGAGTCGCTCCGAATAGATGGGTCCAACTCGTTAGCACTTCGTGTGAGAACGGACCATCTCCTCACTGATTCGCCGCGCGCCGCCCCGATAACCCAAGAATCGTCTCGCACTATCCGTTGTGCCTGGGCAACCGATGGTGTTCGGGGCTTACTCCGAGGACTCCTGGCCGATCACCATGCGGAATCAGGAGCTCGAGTGGACTAGGCGCTCCCCGGGAGGTCATAGAATGGTAAAATCAGAGAACCACCCGGTAATAACCCGGCCATGAACGGCAGAACAATGAGTAATGCCCGATCAACCGCGACGAGTCCCCGAATCTCGGGGTCACTATCGCCGCCGGCGACGTCATAAGACGACACTTCATGAAAAATTCTCTCGAGCGAAGCCCTACATTCCCGGATAGGTGCCCGACGAACAAGGGCCCCGATCCCGAGGGCCGGGGATTCAGGCGATGAGGTCGCCTCTACCGCCGACGAGAAGGTGATAGCCGGGCTCAGAGGGATGAGGACTCCCCTGGCCCCGGGCACGGCCCGCTGAGGGCCGGCCCTCCCGGATCTCCCGTGGCACCGGGGCGAGGGGCCCGGTCCCATCCGCGGTCTCCGTATCTTCAATCCCCGAGGCCTCGTGTGGACCGCCAGTGGACCGCCTGCATCGGAGGCTGACCTGTGGCCTCGCCCCGCCGAGTGCTAATCCGACCCGAGGTCTGCTTCTGACCCACCTCCGTGCGACCATGGTCAGAGTGGGAAAAGGACACCTGGCAGTAAGGTGGCAATGCACGCCCGAACTCGGACCAGGGCTCACTACCGAACCAAGGCAATGTGCAAGAGGAATCTCGACACAGACGAACCCCGGCTCGAAGTAGGCCGGTGGGACTGCGGCATCGAGGAACACCGTGAATGGGAGAGGGCACGGGACTGTGGCACGACGACCGGGTGGTGGTCGGGTGTGGCTCAGTGGCGGCAGAGGATGGCTCAATGCACCAAGTACGGCGGCGTATGAACAGGGGCTGTGAGGCACCGGTGGCGGCTCCCTGTGGAGGACTGGCCAAGCAGGAGGGCAGCTGCTCAGTGGAGACAGGAGGCCGGGAGCCTGCGTTGGTCTGGGAGGAAGAAGACGGCGCTCAAAACAAAAACCTTCCCCTCCTTCATTTTATAAAGCATTAGGCAGCCGAAGAGTCACCTGGCACAATTCGCTATAATAGTGAAATCTACTTCTGCCTGCAGATTGAATTTTCAGCATTAAAATTAAAATAATACTAAAAATAAAAATTAATATTATTATATAAAATATATCTAAAAATTTAATATAAAATAAAATAATATTAAGTCAAAATTGCTTAAAAGGGAAAGCTACTAAATCAGGAAACTTACTAAAAATAGCCAAAATTATTGAAATTGACCAAATTAAAATAAAACAAAAATTATCGAGTCAGTAATTTGGTTTCGAGAACATTCAAACTGTACCCAAAGTCAGCGTAATTGGCTTCATGGAGGGTCAAGGAGAAGGATTCCCGCAACCCTCGCAGCTGGTTTATGTTGTACTCGATGTTCAATTTCCTACAGGTTGATTTTCTTCCACCGGCTGACTCGAACCGAGCAATCGCCTCAGCAGCTGGGCTACCAATGACAATACCAAAACATCTACTTTCACCTCCTGGGTCGGGTGTTTCCCCGCAATTGACATTTGGCTTCCCGAATTCGATCAATCGAAAGGACTTATCATTTCCTCCCATATCACCTTCCACTAATCTTTTCTTGTGACTCAAATGAAAAATATTCAGTCTAGCGTCATGTCACAAATGTGAGCCGTAGACGACTCCATTTCTAAGAATTGACGATTGCATCAGCAAAGTGGGCTAGAAATGGTCTTCCTCTAGGATAATTGGCACATGATCGGGGCCCATTCTCTATTGGCTCTGTCAAGCACTAAAGCTCCACCGGGTAGTAGAATTTGTCTACCTTCACCAACACATCCTCAACTATCTCCCTTGTGGATCTTCACCGATCGATCCGCCAATGATGTAGTGATGCTCGTAGGCTTAAGCTCTCCTAAACCTAATCGCTCAGACATCGAGTATGACGCAGGTTCACACGCTCCTGATCGCTGCTGCTTGTCTATGCTAGTCCTACCAATGTCGATCGATATTATGGGGATCCGATCCTCAGATTTGACCGGGTTCTTGCTTCGATTACGGCGCCGACTAGCTACCAAAATGTCTTTTCTCAATGCCCAATCCCTTCGATTGTATGTAGATCCTTTAAAACTTTACATAAGGTGGACTTGTTTGATGATGTCCAAAAGGTATGTTGACCTTCACCTCGCCTTAGACTTCTAGATGCCTTCCTCGATGCCTCTTCTGCTTCGAAGTGCCCTGGGAAATGCAGGGCATGCAATGCTTCATCGAGTCCTCCTTCAGAAAATGTGTTATGGCTCCAATTCTTCCTTTCCTCGGTTTCCTCAACAAAGCCAAGGCTGCTCAACCTCTTTCCACTTCTCGTGGTGATTATACTCGACTTCATCCATTCTCGAATCGGCCGGATGAACCTATTTCTACGGACCCTTTGGATTTAAGTAAATGTCCGAGAAGCGGAACCTTCTTCTTTCCTCGCATTTCCAAGAATTTCGTTTGATCTTCGTGGATCGAGCACGCAGTTATCAATTTTCCGATTAAGATTGCTCTAAAGCCCATCTATTCTCTGCTCAAAGGTGCTTTCTTACAAAGGTCAACTTTTCAGGCTAGTCAGACATTGATCCCGCTCTTCCATTAAAGTTGCCTACCACCTTACTCAAATTCAATATGGCATGTTCCACAGGAGAGGAGGATGGTGGTGGTTGTGGTTGAGGTGAGGAACCAAACTCGTGGTTCGCACCGGTGGTACATAAAAGTGGGATTAGGTTTCAAGAGAGGTTAGTGATTCCTCCTAATCGAATCGTAGGTGGCTACCATATGGAGCATTAGGCCAGGTGGCTTATATCGACCTACATTCGGGTGATATTCTCGACATCAAATCCTTCACCGGCGGGATATAGGATAATTGCTCTTCTCGGGTGGGCAAAGGATCGGAAATTGGTTCATGGATCGCCTCAGGCAGGATTTTACCACCGCTCGCACTTCATGGAGTCGCTTTCCTTCTAGTTCCTCCAAATCTTCCTAGCCTAGGTTGATATTTTGCCATTCTCGATGTCCTCTCGAAGCGTATAAATTCCTCCCCTGGGGTTGACTGATGGCCTCATTTTCTCCATTTCTCTCGGGTTTGGCTCATCCCAACCCTTGGAAGTTTCAGCCACATAATTCAAGAAATCCATTGCTTCATCGGGAGGCTTGCTCAAAAAGTCTCCTCCACACATGGTTTATAGCAGTTGCTTCATGGCTGGAGACATACCATTGTAAAAATGATTCACTAAAGATCCATGTATCAAAACCATGGTGTGGACATGCATTGATGGTCTCTATGAATCGCCTAACATCAGAACTTCATTGTCATAGGCCGAATAAGGATCTCACTCTCTTCAAACCTGTTTGTCCAGTGGCAATCGAAGAATTTCTTCAAAACTCAAATTTCAAGATCAGCCCACTTCTAATAAATTCCCGTCTCTGAATTAAGCCAAGTTTTGGCCTTATCTTTTAGTGTCAATGGAAATGCTTTCAGCTTAAGCAAATCCATGTCGGTTATACCCTCCTTAAAAGTAGTACATACCTCCTCAAAATCCCGTATGTGTGAGTATGGATTTTCATTCTCCATACCATGAAAGGCAAGCTAGGCACTGTGTGTGTGGTCTCAACGCCACATCCTCAAAGAGTGAGGTATGACGCAGAGGGGCACTAACTCTTGGAGGGTGCATGTGGTCCCTCATCGACCTGTATGTTGTTGGATTCACTCGGTACCGGGTCGACTTTGGCCGGTTTCTTCGTGTGGATCCATTCGTCACTTTGCACACCGATTTCACGCCTTGTTCAATCGGGTGCACTCACTCTTGCAACTACTCGATGTCCCTCTCGTCCCAAAGGTCGCATAAACACCTATTACACAAAAATTTAAACAAAACAAGGAACACTAACAAGCTTGCCAAAAGGGTCAGTGTTAGCGAAATCAAAAACTGACTGTAAGAAACAAAAACAATGCAGTAACTGCCTAGTGGTGAAAACTTGCAATTACAGCAACTGAAATTCAAAAAGGATCTAAAAGGTCACCTATACTTGTAATGAGGATTACAAGTACACTTCAACTCATCATACGTAGTTTGGCACCATCCTGCGAATCTATGCTTCATTTTATTCGTACACTATAGGTGACGCGAATCAACAAAATTTATATTCCTAAGTTCCTCCTAACGCTTTAGTCAAGCCACCGCGAAGATAGCGCCAGTATCGAACACTCGGACGGGTTTTCATCCTACTAACGATCTGACTTCGCTGAAAATGGTGAGGCTTTTGTTTTGGATTTTTGGATTTGTTCAAAACAAGTGAGTCGGGTTGGTCACCACTGAATCGTAATGGCTGAAATGAAGTGTGAAATGGCAACCTTGAAGGCTTTGGGTTACTAGCTTGATAACATGGGCAATAAGTGTCTCAATATATCTCGTGACATGGTAAGTAACATATAGTCAAAGCCATAATCGGATCTTTGCTTAACTATAAAACCCAACCCTAAAACCACTCCTATTTGATTCAACATGTGCATTATGCATTCAATACCCCATCTGGCTTTAAAACCCTAGCATTCAACCTCCTCACAATGGCTCGTAAATGACATCTAAAGGATATCGCGCATCTAGCATTACATGCATCGAACCTCTAAAGCATGATAAGTATCACAAGGACATTAAATGGCATTAAACCCTAATTTGGAAAGCTGGGAACCATAAATGCCATACGTGTAACAATCAAAGCATGAGGACAACTCAGGAGGCCTCTAAACCAAGCTAGTACCCTCCTCTTCATACATGAGGCTTAAGCGCCAAGCATCCTCGAGTCATTATCCTCAAGTGGGGAGTGTCTCTGCAGCCGAGAAAATGAAAGAGCATAAAGAGAAGAGAGCAAAGCAAACCCTAAAATGAAAGCTGCGGGAAAAAATTGCATAAATGAAAAGTTGCTTAAAAGTTGCTTAGGGTTACAAAACTATGGGGGTTTATATAGTCCACCCAAAGTGTGAAAATACAAGAAAGCCTAAAATATTGGCTCATACAAGGGACAAGGTGGTAATACACCAAAACGTAGTCGTTTGGGATCAATTACACAAAAAATTCACAAAGAATTTCGGCTTATGCAGAGAATTTCCCAAGTACTTATGAATTTCATTATTTCCAGAAATTTCGCTACCAGATGTAGGCTCACGTAGATAGCGAAATTGAGAAATTTCACTATCTGGTCAGTGAATTCGCTAGCTAGCGAAATTTTGCTAGCCTAGCGGTGGAATATGAGAGATAGCTTAAAATGGTGAATTTCGCTTAGTACGTTGAATTTCGCTTAGATAGCTAAATTTCACAATTTCTAGCTTAGTGTTCTCCCAATTTCGCTAGGATTGCGAAATTTTCGCTATGATTGTTAAATTTTCGCAATCCTAGCGAAATTTTCGCAACCATAGCGAAAATTCCTGCTCCTGATCCAGCTACTGCATCTCATCTTTGCACTTCTTCTTCATCAGTTTGCCTTCAATTCCACACTGAATTTTGATATCTTTGATGGTTGAATATAGTTTCAATCTTCATGGTTCAGCTCATATCTCGATATCGAACTCGAACTTAGTGGCCAAGGCATGCAAAAACCTGCAAAATAACCAAAAACAACCTCGAAATGCACATGGAACTAAATGGACCCGCACACACCAATTGATTCGATATGATTAGCGCGAAAAACACTCAAAACCTAATCTCGACGTATTCAAAATAGTACTTTTCGCACTAATCACTTATCCGATGGGTCTTCTACTGTGAGTTTAACTTTAAAATTAAAGACAAGAAGGGGGTAGAGAATGTTGTGGCAAATCATCTTTCAAGGTTAACGATAGCCCATGACACGCACAGCCCACCCATCAATGATGAATTTCCTGAAGAATCCCTAATGCAACTGGAAAAAGATCCTTGATATGCTCACATTGCTAACTTTCTCACCACAGGAGAAATACCATCTGATTGGAAAGAACAGGATAGGAAGTATTTCTTTGCGAAGATCCACTCCTATTATTGGGAAGAGCCCTTCTTGTTCAACACGTGCGCATCGATAATCGTGAAATGCGTGCCCGAGGAAGAACAACAGGATTTGAGCCACTCGCCACGAGTGCCCCGTGGTGGTCACTTTGCTCCTTAAAAAACAAGAATGAAGGTGTTGCGCTTGTTTCTACCGCCTTCCTTGTTTAAGGAAGCACACCAAATTTGCCGAGTGTGTGATAGATGCCAAAGACTCGGGAAGTTGTCTCGCCGTCATATGATGCCCCTGAACCCAATTCTGCTGGTCGTGCCATTCGATGTTCGGGGGCATCGATTTCTCTACGCAAATCTTCCCCACATCTGGGTCATACATACATTTTGGTGGGAGGGACTATGTGTCCGGGCTGGTCAAGCAATCCCCCGTAAAACCAATGACCACGTGGTGGTACTTAAATTCTGAAAGCAAACATCTTTTCTAGTTCGGTGTGCACCAAAAAGCCATTATTAGCGATGGAGGTTCACATTTCAAGAACAAACCTTTTAAAAACCTCATGGCTAAACATGGTGTGAAACATAGTAGCCACCCCTACTATCCTCAAACAAGGGTCGGGCATAACTTTCTAATGTGAGAGATTAAGACCATTCTAATTAAGGTGGTAAACAGCAACATGAAAGACTGGTCCATTAAACTGCTTGATTCATCTGGGCCTATTGCACACTTTCAAGACAATCCCCTTTGAATGTCCCCTTTAGGTCGGTTTATGGTAAGGCATGTCACCTCCAAAGGGAGATCGAATACAAGGCATGGCGAAAGCAATCAAGAAGTCAACACGATCTAAGTAGGCGAGTCAAGAGACATTCCTCGATCTCAATGAGTCGAAGAAATTACTTAAATGATGCCTACCAATTCAAAATCGCAAAGAAAAAGATCAAAAATGATACGATCAAATGATATCCGGGAAGAATTTCAAATCCAGGGGGATCAAGTCCTCCCGTATGACTCCAAACTCCATTTATTTCAGCAAGCTCAAGTCGCGATGGATCTCGCCTGCTCATTGTTCAGCGTGCATACCCCCAATGGTTCAGCGGACATACTAATCCAAATGGGATAATAGGTGATCAAAGTCAATGGACAAAGGGTGAAGCCCTATTACGCTAAGCAGCCACCGTGAGGAAATTCTCCTTCGATCTCTTCAGTCCCACACCACACGTTTAAGGGTGGTCATGTCAATCCTATGTTTCACCGATCTCATTGTTTAGTTTCGACTAAATTTCTTTTTGTCTAAAATTTTTTGGTAGCAATCATAGTTTGGCATTTGATTTCACTTTTGTCGACAACCCAAAGAATACCAACAAATGGGAATGACCCCTTTTCCGCAGCCACCACGCTTCTCGGGAAGGCAGCGCCCCATCCTTTAATTTTTGCATTCCCATGCTAGGCCAGTTAGAAGTAATTTTCATATTTATTTTTTTTGGAATTTTGTTTTACTGATTATACAAATCATGCAGTGGCCAAATTCATTTTTCTTTAACTTTTAAATAGCTTTTTGTGTCTCCATTTTGTGTACCTACTCTTACCTTTAATTGAAGAATTGAAGCCCTTTATGTTACCTTAATGTTAGAACAATTCCATGCCCGATGAAGTTTGATCAATCAAGTTTCAAAGATATTCAACCTGAACATTCCCTTCGCTAATTCACACACCGCACACCGCATTGTACCAATAAGTCGAGAAGCTATATACATCTTTTTTCAGAGCGACCCCTTAAGCCCTGTCAATTCGAATGGGCGAAGTCCAACCTAAAACCCGTGGACGCCCGCGATTTCTTTTAGTTATCGCTTTATTAAATTTTTATTTCAAAAGTATCGCTGATCTCGAATCCCCTGGGCCGACCGACGATGATCCGAACTGAGCCCTAGCTTACTCCGACGCTTTCATTTATCTTAATAAACATTTTTATTAATTCATTTAGTCATGGAAACTGCCTCGGGCCAGCGCCCATAATCATTTACAAATATAAAGCACCGGTGAGGCTCCATAAACATTAACAAAATACATTTACAAAGAAAAAGCATTCTATGCCATTTTCAAGATGATACACAAAATCAAGTTTCAGGTTTAACCCTTTGTTTACAAAACACCACTGTTGCTCAAAAGATGATATGCAAAATTTCTGAGTATACACTTATACGCCGTACTTCTCTCTTATGACTCATATACTACACGATCTGGGCTTCTTCTCTTGCTTTCATCTCGACACTACATAGTTGTAACTACACGCTAAGCATTTTCATGCTTAGTGGTTCTATACAGTTCTATTCCATATTCAATTTAACTCGGCAAGCATTTATCATTAAACTATGCCTAATATATCAACATATACTCATGCTTTCAATGTACAATTCATTTTCCATTTCATATCATATCATGTATTTCCAATGCCACAATTCATTTCATGAGATTCAAACATATTCATAAAAATATCTCATTTCACTCGTCAATGTTGGCTATTTCACCTTGACTATTCGATTCACAATTTCAAGTGATTCGCTTGATGAATCCGCCCCTACACTATTCGCAGAATGCTTATACATTTACAATTTATCTCCCCATCATGCCGGATGTCGCTTTGCGCATCCCGACACGTGTATCACTTATTCTGCCTTCCCATCATGCCGATCGCTATGCATCCCGACACGTATCAATTAAATGCCATAAGCCATCAGCGACGGATGCCGATCGGGTGCATCCCGCCAAGTGGGACATTTCTTCAATGTCATACGCCATCATGACGATGCCGATTAGTGCATCCCGCCAAGTGGGACATCGGATACCTCGGTGCCTTCTGCGGATTCGATGCCGCATCGGGTGCATCCCGGGTCGCCATTCATTTGGTATATTATTCACTTCAATAATTCCGACGGACTCCGTGTCTTCGCGAATCCGCTTTATCATCATTCACTTTTCATTCTATTATCGACATCACATTCAATTCATATTCACTCTTCGTATTATCTTTCAAAGACATACTAATCTACATAATCATATCACATACTCATTCATGAACTCGATTCATGTTCTCATTCATAGTTAATTGGTAAACTACCAAAATACTTGAATTCAAGGATGTAGTCGAGAACAAACCACCATCGATTCGGCTTTTCTCGATGCGTGTCAACTTAGGCCGTTGTCGTCTTCACCCGCACCTAGTCAAATACAATTTATTCACTCTTAGTGATTATGCAACAATCGTAATACTAAACGACCCGCTTGCCTCTGGCGGCCCCAAGATGGTACGCTTGACTTAGACTCATTCTCTTCTTATTCCTCTATGAGTCTACTCATTCTTAGGAATTGGAATCATTCCAATCTGATTATCCAAACTAAAGCTATGGCATTTTCTATGCCAACTAGTCGATTTAATTTGACAAACTGGGAAACAGTTTGTATTACTAATTTTTCCGGGGTCTTAATCTTACATTTGACTCTAGTTCTTGTACTCATTTAAAGCTAAGGTGCTAAGGGTTCTATTCCAATCGGAATCACCCACCTCGGAGCACCGAAATTCCTCTGCCACGTCCGAAACAACCCGACTACTCTATGTCCAAAGCTGATGCAGGAATTTTTCTGCATACCACTTTGAGTGAATTTTTAGGCCACTTAGGATCATAATTTTACGATTCTTTGGCTTAAGTTTGGTTCTCCTTGAAGTCTATTTACGTAGCCACTGAATCTCACTATATCTGATAAGAAACGAGAAGTTATGGCCAATACAAAAACCGGCTCGAAACTAGGAAAGCGGTATCGAAGTTGTACCGGCAGAACTTAACTCTACCGCAGAGCTTGGCCAAAATCGACTAATCAGTTGTACAGTAGAACTTAACTTCTACCCCAGAGAAGACACCTGAGAATGCCCATAATGGGTGTTTTCTCACAATTTTCCATATGTTTCAACCCCAAATCAACTCTATACCTCATAATCACTTCAAGATCACTTCAAATTCATCTTATAATCACTTTTCTACTCAATTTATCATTCAATCCTTCTCTTATTTCAAAGACCTATCATGAATTTCTTTCAAAAAAACCATTCTATCATGGGTCTTAACCCATACACATACTAAATACACAAATTTATTAGTGGTTCGTTTAACCCAACCTCTTTTTCTTTGCAATTAAACCATAACTCCAACCTCAAAGTAAGAGGATTCATGTCTTGCTTCAGACATTGGGGGGCTTTACCCACAACACCAACAGTTAAGGGTTTGTGTGATCTCTTCCACAAAAACTCCTAGACAAAGGAGGACGAATTCTCCTTCTAAACCTCTAGAATCCAAAATATAGCTGCTTCTAAGACAACATACCTCGCTTTGATCTTCCTCTCCTTCTCCTTCTTTCTCTTCTTCTTCTTCCTCTTCCTTCTCTTTCTTTCTTCCCTTCACTAGCTGCTCTTCTCCAAATGAGACCAATTTTTGGTCTTTATATCCAAAATATCCTTAGGCCTTGTTTGGCCCTCAAAAACCCATTTTTTTGGGTTAGTTTCTTTAATTGCTTTTTAGTCCTTGGATTCTTCCCTTTTTTTGAAATTCAACTTATGCATATTCTAGTTTAACCCCTCATCTCTCTCTTATTTCAATCCAACTTATTTTATTTCTATATGGCCCATCTCTACTCCTTTTATGATTTTTATCTCCTTATATTTTGATAATTTTGTCCTTGTTTTGGTGCTCAAATTTCCTCGTTCACTAAATTTGCTATTTCATAATTTGTCAATTCATCACTTTTCCCGGAAAAACCCAAGTTTTGCCCAATTCATACCCAGAATATATAAGAAAATTATTATAAAAATTCTAGGGTATTTTTGGGCCGTTACATTTTCACCTTGCAAAGCCGACCTTAGACCTGTTGACAACCCATAATAGGTTTGTGTTATCCATGTATGAAGGCCAATGTAGTATTCCAAAAAGGAAAAGAAAAAGCAAAAAGAAAAAGAAAAGAAGAAAAAGAAAAATAAAAGTCGTGACGCTTTGCCTTGAAACCCGAACACGATCCGAGGGGTATATGGCGAAAGCCTTTAAAGCCCGATGCCCTAAACCTTAGTTGGTTGGGAGTCATCGACTTAGTGTTCGCGCATAACTGGACGGTAGAGTTCAAGTGTTGTAGGTGCTTTATTCTCGGTCATTCTGAGGCGGTGAAGCCCCACAGAGTTTGTGGTCACTGATCCTTTTCGCTCTCACGCCCTAAACCTTAATCAAGTTGGGAGTCATCTATAGACCACATACCTTAATTTTGGTGAAGTCGAAGCCAGCATCAAGACCCTACAATGTGACCTCAAATAAAGAAATAAGAGCGTAGCTAATCCTATTTAGGTTGTCTGCCAGGCTTAAGGTCATGGCAAGTAGGCCAGTCAAAGAGGGAATAACTTTTCAATTTATCGCTCAAGTCGTTAGCTTAGAATATTTAGATTCGTGGAAGTCGAGGTCGACTTCATTGAAATTGATGTCGCCTCAAAACTTGTTTTTATGGTTTTGTTCTTCCATGCTCTGCTTTCGAACGATGTAAATTGTTCATATTAAAGGTAAGGCCTATTCAGACATACACTTTTAACCATATACACTTTTGTAAAAGCACAAAGATGCATCCCATTATTATTTTAAAGATTGCTAGGTGTGATTAGTACATAAAAAGTGCTATTTTCGAGCCCTATTCAAGATAGGTTTTTGAGTGCTTTCGCACTAATCATAAGGAATTAGGACCAATTGTCGCATGTCCTCTGCTTTTGATTTGTTTTCTAGATTGTTTTCGATAGTTTCAGTGCCTGAGAGAACTTCAATCAATGAGCCGGGTTCCTATCGATGCCGGCGATGACATATCATGATGGGTTGAAGAATTGAAGGCAAAGTGATGAATAAAAAAGGGTGCAGGAAGTGATGCAGTAGCAAAATAGATGAGCAGGAGCAAACTAGGGATTTTCGCTATGATTGCGAAAATTTCGCTAGGATTGTGCAGTGCCTGCAATCATAAAGAAAATTTCGCAATCATAGCGGGGCCTCTTCGCTATATGAAAATTTCGCTAGGCTAGCGAAATTTCGCTAGCTAGCGAAAATTACTGTTGCTAGCGAAAATATTCAATTTCGCTATCTCACATGAATTTCACTATACTAGCGAAATTTGCTGCATAGCGAAATTGCTTAGCCTGTGTTTTTGGTGTTTTTGATTCTAAACGACCACGTTTTGATAAATTGGCTACCATTTTCGGTCTCCTAATGTAATTTCATATTTTAGGGTCATTTTGTCATTTCACACCATAATAAGTATATGTGCTCCCCTCAACTCAGAACTAAGCAACTTTTTTCATTAATACGCTCTGCAGATTTTCATTTAGGTTTATTTCTAGCTTCCTTCTCTCTCTTTCTCTCATTTTCTGGCCAAGCCAAACACACCCCTTGAGGATGACAACTCAAGGGATGCTTCAAGGTTTAATAAATTTTGAAGAGAGGGTTGCTAGTTTGGCTTGGGGTGCCGCAGCGTTGTCCTCATGCTTTGAATGTTACAGTATCAGATTATGGTTCCCAACTTTCCACCTAGTGGTTTAATGTCATTTAATGTCTTTCCTTTGGTCAATACTTGCCATGCTTTAGGGTTCAAGGCATTCTTAATGTTGGGGATGCATTGATATCCTTTAGATGTCCTTTACAGCCATCAACGAGGTTAAATGTGCTAGGGTTTTAAACCCGAATGGCACTTTGAATGCATTATACTTGGGTCGACTCAACAGAGTGATTTTGTGGCTAGGTTTTATAGCTAAACAAAGATCCTGTTTTGGCTTTGACTATATGTCATTTTCCCTAATGCGAGGAAATAACCCTGGACACTTCAATAGGCCCCATGTTATCAAGCTTAGTGACCCAAGCCTTCAAGGTTATCATTTCACACTTTCATATTTAAGCTTATTACAGCTTAATTGTTTAACAAACAACTTCCATTAGCTTTTTAACCAAATCAAAAAATCCAAACAAAAAGTCCCACCATTTTCCAACACTGATGCAAATCATTCGTGGGATGAAAACCCATCCCCGTGTTCAACCTTGAGGATCCGCTACATCGGGCAGCACTTTGACTACTCAAGCAGCAGGAGGAACATAGGAAACAAATATCATTGTTGATTCCGATCACCCTACCGTGGTACCGAATCAGCGCTTTTATCATATTCCTCTTCCGCTCTTTCGCCGACTTCCTCCCTCGCTTTGTGTCCTCCCGATCCTGCATCCTCTTCTCTGTTCTCAACAATCTCGTACTTCATTTTCTCTTAGCTCTCCGTCTGACCCCTTTATGTAGAGTCTTTCCCTGGCATTCTTCCTGAGGTGTTTCTTCGCCTTATTTCTAAGCCTCGTCGCGCTTGCCTCTTCGTTTCTTTTCGACAGCGACTAAGTGCTGTGTGGTTCAATCATCGACTTTCGCGATCAGCTCGTTTCATCATGGGTCCGGGGTCGCTCTTCTTCTTTACGATTATAATGACTCTTCACCCGTTGTCGGGCTTGGGACGATTCAGGAATGCCCCTAATCGCCCGGCCGTGGTTGAACCCCAAGACGTCCCTGAGGCGCCAGACATCCCTAAGGCGCCTCCTCTTCCCTTGGGCAAGGGTAAAGGGAAAATAAACCTAATTAAATATCCAGAGGGGTTAGATTACCTCCAATCTGTCGTCCAAAATGCTGTGACCGTGGGACCTAGTAAGGTCGGTTCTTCGTATGGGGCCACTTTTGCTGAACGTTATCGTCCTCCCCATGGTGTTCAAGTATGGACCCATGACGTCTTGACCTTTTACGCAGCTTCCGTGCCTGGGATGGTATACTTCTTCGAGGTTGCCTTTGATAATGGTCTTCACTTCCCACTACACCCCTTCATGAAAGGGGTTTTGCAACATTTTAATGTCTGTCCTTCCCAACTCGCGCCCAACCCATTGGGCATTTCAGGCCTAGTCGTCCTTTAGTGGACAGTAGGCCTCTGTTCCCAGCGCTGCTCGTCTCCTCCTGCCTTTTAGCCCAAAGGAGACCGGCCGAGGGCTTCCTTTATTTCTCCGCACGCCCTGAGTCCCTAGGTGATTCTCGATCTTCCTTCTTCCCATAGGTCATGTGGAAGTGGACGCTATTTCTTTGTTAAAGGCCGTAACTAGAATAGATCACCTCGACAAAGGAGACACTGGTGTTCCTAAGTACTGACCACCCTCGATAATCTCTGCGAGTGTCTCGTCTATTTTCGTATAGCCTTGTGTGATGTTTTTTAATATTTCCAATTTGCACTATTCTTATGCTTCCCAGCTCGACTAATTTTAGCGCCAAGACAATGTCGTGAAGCTCTTAGCGTCGCGGCAACGCCCCCGCTTCGGCCCATATAAGGAGCCGATAA
The DNA here is from genome assembly GCA_016808115.1 of Tetrastigma voinierianum. Lineage (NCBI taxonomy): Eukaryota > Viridiplantae > Streptophyta > Magnoliopsida > Vitales > Vitaceae > Tetrastigma > Tetrastigma voinierianum. Next base: position 180,354 of record JAEQBH010001051.1, on the reverse strand, counting down.
AATCTACATTCCTAACTCACGACCTGGAGGTCCCGCACGCCCATCACTTCAAGGCCCTTGCCTCCTTCCTCCATGGGAGTTTCTCCCATTAAGCTTTCCACAGCCACCCCTATTAGGGGAGAAATTCCTTGCTCAATCGGGGCGCCGTCCTAAGCCCTGAGTGTGAAACCGACACCGCGGGCTCCATCGAGAAAGATAGGCCGCCTTACCAAGGTTCAAATCAGCGCCCAGCCTTCTTTCACTGAAGTCGGAGCTTCTGGCGCCATCGCCCGTGGTCGACGATCCGTGGTCACGTAGCTCGCCGCCCTCTCTAAGTCCGTTTCATGGAGGCGGGAAAGTCTCTCGTGCGGGCCACGAGCACCATGCGGATGCCTATTACCGGTTTAGAATCCGGCCTGAGAGTGTTAAGTCACCTCGAAGGGCTTTTAGAAGAAGAGAAAATCTGGAATCAAAGGGTGACGAAGATGTGGACTCTTTGCTCGTCAATGTCAACTCACTGTGGAAATCTCGTCCGCCCCAAGGATTCTCGACCTTCGGAGGTCAAGCGTCATTTCGCTGACGCAGACTCCTCGTCTCTTATCTCGCGTGGGCCGCCTGCAAGTCCCCTGCACTCGGTCGTGCCTACTCCATGCCGATCCCGTGTTGGATGTCGACTTCACGCTTGATGCGTAGCCACTCATCTAGTTGTCAGGCGCCTATTTTTCCTCCTCCTCGAGATCGAGCCGCAAAGGCGGGGCGCAAATGCGATGACTAAAGAGGTGGAAAGACTTAAATCCGATCTAAAGCATATCGCGTCGGCTCATGCTCGGGCAAAAAGTAGAGAGGATGAAGTTCGAAGTAGTTTGACGGCGCTGAAGGCGAAGCCGCCGGCTGTCTGTGGTGACTCGGGTCGAGCGTAATGCTTTGCCGAGGACTCGAGACTCCGCTCAATCCGCCCGCACGAGCTTCTCACTGGCTTTCGGGGATGAAACCACACATCCCTGGGCGAACGCAGTGAGTCTCAAAGAGGAGCCACGCGGCTCCAACTAAGTGACCCCAACGACAAGATAACGCAGCCCAGAAGCGGCTCGCGTTGTGAAGCCTCCGAGGCCAGGGCGCCGCCAGAGGCGGCCTGGCCGAGGCCTCCGAGGCTTTAAATCACCGCGAATCCATTGAACGAGGAGTGCTCCGGGATTGCGTGTGACCTTCACTAGCAAGCAACTTCGCTGCTCGGGAGGGTGAAGTTATCGAAAACTTGGTGGATAAAGCCGTTGCTCGTTGGCCCCAGTGGCTCGCCGCCACAGAAGACTCGTTAACACGCATCAAGCCGACTTCAACTTCGACCTCCCAAGTGACGAGGAGGCAGAGGAGTCTTTCTCTACGAATTATTCTCAAGAACCGGGTACTCCTGTTGAAGCCCATTCCCCCTCTTCATCGTCTGCTCCTCTTGCTGACACCTAAGTTCCTGTACTCAACTTTGTTTGTCTGATGTCGACTCTTATACTTTTCTTTTATGTATATTTGTTTCCTTCTGTAGGGCCCGAAGACTAGGACGTATATGGCCCTCCTTTTAATAAATGTTCATTTTTTTTTATCGCCACAAGGCTCTTCCCAGAGAGCTTTAGCTTTTCTTCATGAATCGATCGCTCGACCAGGTCTCGAAGCCGACTAATTAAGCTCGGCCCATTCAGCTCGCTAAGGCTTTCAGGGGCTAATTTGTACGAGCCGTCGATTCCTAGACCGTATGGCCTCAGATAGGCGAGCTCAGCCAACCGAGAGCCATCCAGGTTGACCGCTTTGGCCCGAAATGATCCGATTCCCAGGACTCCGGTATGAATCATGGTCGCGCAGAGCCCGGGTCATCACGATCCGCTAACTCTCTCATCGTAAACTCGCACAGAGTCGAAATGACCCCAGCCGCACGGCCTGCTTTAGGAAGAGCTCACAACTCAGCCGCTAATCTCCATTGGTAGGCTTCACATGAATTGAGTCGAAGCCTGGGAGCTCAAGTAAGCGAACAAATGGGAAGAGCTCGTCACCGAATAGTCATGAGCTCGTCTCCTCGTGAACAAGCAGTGCAGCTCACAACGCGAACGGGTTAGGCAGAGCTCGCCCTTTATGAACAAGGTAACTCGCCAATGCGAATGGTTGGGTAGAGCTCGCCCCTATGAATTGCAGGGAGGGAGCTCGCTCTATGCAAATTACTAGAAGAGCCTGGCTGACGCGAATCGGCTAAAGAGCTCGCTAATGCGGTCGGGCCAGCAGAGCCGCCGGGCCATGAATAGCCGTGGGCGCGCAGCTCGCCCTTATGAATACCGGGAAGAGTCACACGCGACCGCTGGGGCGTAAGTCGCCCTTGAATACCGAAGAGTTTGCCACGCAATCGGCGGAAGAGCTCAATGTAATGTGGGAAGATCTCGCCGCCGGGCGAATAGTTGAAAGGTAGCTCGCCCATGCGAATCGCTAGGAAGAGCTCGCCGCGAATAGTCAAGCGCAGCTTTGTCCCTATGAATACTGGGAAGAACTCGTCAACGCCAATGGTTAGCGGTGAGCTCGGGCCCCTATGAATTGGTAGAAGGAGCTCATTTATGCGACTACGCCAAAGCCGAGCAACGGGCTTCGCGCCGGTGGGGTCTTGGTGGCGTTCCAGCTGAATGGCGATGTAGCCGAGTGGCGATGGAGCCGAGTGGCGATGTAGCTTGAGCTTGTCTGACTCCTGAGACAATGTGGCCTGTGCAGAGTAGATGAGCTCGTCAGAGTGAGCCGAAAGGTGGAGAATTTGGGTTTCAAGAGTTATATAAACTGAATCGCTTCATGTTGCCGTGTGACTTTTAGTTCTCGAAAGGTGCGAACGTCATTAATGCTGATTTATGGAGAATTTGGAACGACACGTTGAATTTCGAAAGTATTTCGCCCTCCTTATAAATGGCAAGCAAGTCATTCAGAATCTATATTTTCGAGATTCTCGCCTTTCATATGTGGGCGACAATTTGGCGTGAGATGGAATTTTTTGAAGCTTGATTATCTCGCCGAGTTCTTCAAGACTCCTGCCCGCCTTTACCGATTCATTGCAGAGTTGTGTTTTTCCCTAGTCTCCCTTTACGGGAGTTTCATGTTATTCCCTAGCTTCTCGCTATTAGGGAATGGAGATTTGGAGAAGGCAAGTACTTTCTGTATCGCCTTCTCTATTTTCTGTTTTTCTTTTTTCTCCTCTTCTCCTTCTCTTTCTCCTTCTTTTTCATCTTTTTTTTTACATCTCATTCTCCCCTTTCTCTCTCCTTCCGCCCAAACTCTTTCCATCCATTTTTTTCTTCTCCTCTTTTCCACCTCTTTCCTTTCTTTCTCTCTCCCATTCATTCTGTCTTTCTCCTTTCCCTTTTGCCTCCTTCTTCTGCTCTTTTTGTTTTTTTTTTCTTTTTTTTTAGGGAACTGCTTGTATTAGGTGTTTTCAAGATGGGCCACCGATGACGTCATCGGCCAGGAACCGATTGTAACTGGATCAGAACCGACTATAATAAAGAGAGACTTTTTCTTTCATGTCTGTGAACCTCCTCACTATGCCTTTTCTGCGTTTTATATATCTGAACTGTTTGGGATGTCTGATAACATAATTAATAAATGCTCAACTCGTTGCCAAAGAATTAACAAGGCTCTATTACAAACTGACACTTTCTGGTAAAAACGTTTGAGATGCTCTGCATTCCATGTATGTCAAGATCTTCCTCCTCCGTTCGGGAGTTCATAATTGCCCGGTCTCGACGACTCCGAGATGGCGATGTAAGTACCTTCCCGGGGCCGGGGTCCAGCCTCCCATGCGTCTGGGTTCTTCCTCGCTGGGCGTGAGCTTAAGACTAAATCACCCGGCCGGTGTAGCTCCGGTTTGACTTTTCGCTTATAGTACTACCGGCCTTCCTTTGATAATCTTCGTACGCCCTTTGAACCGCTTCGCGCTTTCTTCTAGGAGATCCAAATTTAGACGGAGTGCCTCGTCATTATGATCCACTGCTGCTAGTTCGATCCTGGGGGACTTTAACCTGACCTCGACAGGGCCTACCGCTTTAGTTCCAAAAGCTAGGGCAAATGGGGTTTCCCTGTCACGACTTATGTGTCGTCCTCAGAGCTCCATAAGATTCTGGGAGGCATTCACCCAACCCTTTAAGGTCTTCCACCCTAGTCTCAAGGCGCTTTATGGGTTCCGATGGGGCTGACTTCTACCGTCCGCTGAATCAAGGCGGTGTGGGCCGGAGACGAGTAATAATTTTAATTCATTCTAAGACGTAAACTTCCCTCGAATTTAGCGTCAGGAACCGTTTCCTCCGCTGTCCGATACCGTGGCCTGGGATACCAAACCCGCATACTCGATGGCTCGCCACAAAATTGCGTATCTTCTCGGTTTCAGAATTGTATAAAGGTTCTGGCCAGCCCCACTCGTGAAGTAATCCACTCACGACGACAGGACCAGACTCACCCTACCCACGGGCGTGTGGTTCTGCAGACGTCCAAACCCCACCCGGCTGGAAAGGCCAAGGGCCTCGGATCGACGTTATGGGTTCCCGACCTCGGGAGGCGGAGATCATCTTGGCGTGCTCGGCGTATTCCCGCATTTCTCGACCAGGGTCGATCGCACTCAAAGTATCAGAGGCCGCAAGATCCTCGGCTCAGCACCTTCTCGCTAATGCCTCGAGCCGACGTGATTCCCGCATATGCCCGTACTCTCTCAAGACATACTCTCAGATCTTTCCCGCGATGCATTTAAGGGAAGCGGCATGAAAACTCGCCAGAGAGGCTTCCTTTTGATTGGTAAACCCGCAGACTCCGCCCTTATTTTAGCCGCTTCTTCGTGTCGTCCCAGGCTTTCGCCTATAATATAATCCCAAATGGGTTCCATCCAAGTCGTTCGAACCGACCTGTAAACCACCACGTCAGCAGAGATCGACAGAGGGGTTCGCTTAGGTATTCGACAGTGTCGACCGCTAAGGTTCTTCTTCTCGAGGTCGCGGGCTGCTTTGCCACGAAGGCTTCGCTGAGTTCTCTGTCTGGACATGCTTGATCTGAACCAACACGAATTTTTTCAATAAGTCACGAACCTTTCGGAGGTATAGGATCATCCTTTCACTTTTTGCCTCGTATTTATCTTCTATTTGTCTGACCACCAGCTGGGAGTCGCTGTAGACCTCTATTTGGTCGACTTCTAAGGAATAGCGAGGCAGGACCCCGCTATGACTCGCCCCATACTGATTCTCCTTTGTCGAGTCGTGGAATCCGAATCAATGCGCACTCGATGTCTATATCCTCCGGGAGGTTCTGATGAGGCCGCTTCCGCCTCCCATGCATTTGATGCTCCGTCGAGACGAGTTTCCAAACTGAGAGGCTCATTTCGTTTGAGCATCCTACGAGTTCCGCCAGGTGAATTTCATGACGAAGTCGCGCTTAAGACCCGCCCTTTTATTGCGCTGTGGTACCTGATGTCGAACTCGCCAAATTTCTATGGCCCACTTCATCAGTCTTCCAGAGGTCTTTGGTTTATGTAATATTTGCTTCATTGGAAATTCCGTTGGAACTTCTATAGTTGATTAGTGCCCAAAAATTGCTATTTTGAACTCTATTTTTAATATGTTTTGAGCACATTTTGTGTACTAATTGTTATAATTAACCCAATTGACATGTTCAGTCCCTATGGTACTAATGGATCGATTTTTGTACTTGTACTTTTGCGAGCTAATCATGCCAACATTGTCGAAGGTCGATCCAAACATGAAGAATTCGAGTCAAAACTCAACATCATGTATCGAGACCAAGAGGAGCAAGAGCAAGTAGAATAGGAAGAAATAAGAAAAAGAGAACGCAGGATGCGTGATGCGTGATGCAGGAAGTAGGAGCCAATGGAACAATAGCCGCAGGATTGGGAGAATGCTGAATTCTCGGGCCGGGATTGCGAAATGTTTCGCAATCATAGCGAAAATTTTGCAATCCTAGCGAAATTTTCGCTACATGTGAATTTGCAGCTAGCTTAGTCTTACGTTTGATAGCAAAATTTCTCATTTTCGCTATCTCTTGTGAATTTCGCTAGGCTAGTGAAATTTCGCTAGCATAGCGAAATTTTCGCTATGCTAGCGAAATTCCCTGCATAGCGAAATTGCTGCCCCTGTGTTTTTGATATTTTTGATTCCAAACGACCTCGTTTTTTATTAATTACCATTTTCTCCCTATTGTAATTACATATTTTAGGCATTTTTGGTATTTCACACCTCTTGTATGGCTATATAAGCCAACTTATGACATTTTGTAACCCTAACTTTTAATCTTTCGCACAAAGCACTCTTTCTTTAGGTTTACGATTTTCTCTTCTCTCCTCTTTCTCTCACTCTATTTGCGTCAAACACCTCCCAAGGATGACAACTTGGAGGATGAGCTGCCAAAACCCTTTCCTTGAAATGGAAGGTTGTCAGGGACTCGTTGTGCCGCCGGTGGTTCTCGCTTTTTCACGCAAAGAGTTTTGTCATTTTGGTTCCCAAATTTTCAACTCTAGGTTTAAAGCTGATGTACTTTCTTTGGCCAATACTTGGCAAGTTTTTAGGTCTGAAGTATTCTTAGCTTTAGATACACCGATATCCATTAGTTGCTCTTTACGCATTCACCGGGAGGTAGGTTAGCAGTTATATTTTCAATGCTAAGGCATCCTCTTGATAAATACTTGGTAATCTTTTGTGGTTCAGTGGATTCTTATTTTGGGATCCATCGAGACACATTAGTTACCCTTACGAATCATCAGGATGAGTCAAGATAGATTTTCACCGTAGGAACCATAAATGCTAACAAATGCTTTCATCAAAAGGATAAATATTTCCTGGGTTAGGTTTTAAAGTTAAATGAAGATCCGGTTCAGGAAATGACTATATGTCATCCTCCCCAACGCGAGGAAAAGACTATGGGAACCATCAATTGCCTTAGGAATCCAACCCCAGTAGCCTAACAATTCAAGGAGTCCTATTTTACATTTTATTTTATTCAGTTTGCCAACCACCAACTCCCCTGTTTTTACCAAGCCTTAAAATCCAAACCAAATTCACCATTTTTGGCTTCACTCAAATTATTTGTACGAAGAAAACCCATCCATGTGTTCGACCAGATCGCTATATCAAGAAGTAAATGACTACCGCAGGATAACATAGATATAAATTTCATGGATTCCTGACACTCTCATCAAAGGGTACGAATCAAAATGGCACCGCCGGATGCCTGGGCGCATTCGACGAAGTTGCGGGAACACTTGTGATCCCCATCACAAGTACCGTGAATTACTTTTATTTTACCGTCATTTTCTTTAGTTTGCATTTCTTAAAACAAAAAAAAAATTTTGCAGGATCAAGTTGTGTCGCTTATTTCTAATATAAGATTGAATGTTCAAGGTTTGAATTGTGGCCAATGGAAGAGTGAAGGCAATACGCTGAGTATTCAATGGAGAGTAACCTCAGTGGCATATATGACAAACGAGGACTATAGAAACCTCGTATTGAAAAAATCAAGAACCCCTGAGAGAAATCCAAAACCCACCCAGATCCATGAGGGACTATAGAGACCAACGGTGTTCCAATCTAACACTAACTCATCGATCTGATTCCAATACGAATTTGAATTTCATCAAATTCGTGTGTTTAATTTATTCGGGGCCATGTCATTTTTCTCTCGGGTTCACACTGGCAGATCGCACGCCTTCCACATTTTTACTGCCACCACCTGATCGCGTCTAACCGCGTGTAAATTTGGGTCTTTCACCCTGGGGGGGATCTACCTCAACTTGCTACGCCCAACACATGTTTATGTATCTTTCTTTTGTTTTCATTTTGTACCACTATGAGTCTCAATATGGACGTCGTCCATTTTGAGCCCACCATACATTCACCAAGAATGGAAAATTTTGGCCATGACTATGCACTCCACACCTCCGACACAATGTGACTGCATATGAATGCAATCATGGCATTTCATGTATATGTGGACTTCATGAGTCAGAAACAATTATATTTTTCTACAATATAATTCGTGATTCAAGAAATCCATGTTAATACATCAATCGAGTGATGCATTAACAAATAATTTTCACACAACCAATCATGTTATTCATTTAAGAAGAACACAATGATACACATGGACCAATTTAGTCCAAGATCGCCCCGAGACTATCGATTGCGCCCAAAAAGTGCTATTTCGAGCTCTATTCAAGATAGGTTTTGAGTGCTTTTTACATTAATCATATCAATTAAGCCAATTGACATGTGTAGGTCCACTAAGGCCACCGAATCCATTTCAAGGTTGTTTCGTGATTTTGTAGGATTTTGCAGTTTTTCTCACCCATTTACCGAGATTAATGTCGAGAGATGTGTCAATGTCAAGATTTGCAATGATTTCAACCAATGAAAATCAACCAATGTGAAGTGGATTTTGAAGGAAAGTGGGATGCAGTAGAAAAAGGAGGATGCAAAGGAGCAATGCAAAGAGCGCAGGCAATCCCAGATTTTCGCTATGATTGCGAAAAATTTGCCGATTGCGAAAAATTCGAATCATAGCTTAAAATTTCGCTAACTTAGCGGAATTGAGAATTTTCGCAAAGCATAAATTTCGCAAATCTAGCGAAATTTGATCGTGCCTAGCTAGGCCTCTCACTCTCGCTATTCACACTAAATTTCGCCAGCTAGCGAAATTGCTACCAGCTAAATTCACCGTTCATAGCTTAAATTTCTCAATTTCGCTGAGTTCGTAGAATTTAGCTAGCGAAATTTCGCTAGGTTAGCGAAAATTTTCGCATACGAAATCCTCCATGAGAAATTGTCGCCTTTGTGATTTTGGTATTTCGAATTTCAAATGACCCCGCTTTGATATATTACCACCTGGGTTCCTTGCGTAAGCTAATATTTTAGGCAATTTTGTATTTTCACACTTTGGGTTATACTATATAAACCCCTACAAACTTGTAACCCTAAGTAACTTTTCATTTTATAAAGTTTCCCGCAGCTTTCATTTTAGGGTTCCATTTTGCTCTCTTCTCTCTCCTCTTTCTTTCATTTTCTAGGCTGCCAAACACCCGCGAGGATGACAACCTAAGGGATGTCACAAGCCTCATAGCCTTGGAAGAGGAGGGTTACAGCTTGGTTTTCGGGGCTGCTGCGCCTTGTCCTCATGCTTTGATTGGCATGTGTATGGCATTTTATGGTCTCAGCCTTTCCAAACTAGTGGTTTAATGCCACGGCACGTCATTCCCTGGTCATCACTTCATTTCATGATTTAGTGGTCTGCATGCTTAATGCTAGATGCACTGATATCTTTTAGATGCCATTTACGAGCCATTGAAATGAGGCTGAAAGTACAGTGGTTTTAAACATAATGGGACTTTGAATGCATAATACTTGTGTTGACTCAAATAGGAGTGGTTCTAGGGTTAGGTTTTATAGCTAAACAAAGATCCGGTTTTGGCTTTGACTATATGTCACTTGCCATAATGCGAGGAAATAACCCGAGGACAACTTTATAGCCCCATGTTATCAAGCCAGTGAGCCAAGCCTCTTCAAGGCTACCATTTCACACTTCAATTTTTACCATACACAAGAACAAACAACTCCTAATCGCTTTTGAACCAAATCCGCAAATCCAAACAAAAAGCCTCACCATTTTCAAACACCGATGGGAATCATTCTGGTGGGATGAAACCCATCCCCAGTGGTTCAACCCTAGACTCCGCTATGTCGCGAAGAGCTTGACTACCAGCAGCAGAGGAACTATGATTACAAATATTGTTGATTCCGAATCACCCTACCGTGGCACGAATCAAATGGCGTCGTTGCCGGGGATGGTGCCAAACTACGTATGATGAGTTGAAGTGTACTTGTAATCAACATTACAAGTGTAGGTGACCTTTTAGACCCTTTTTGAATTGCATTTGCAATAACTGCAGGTTTTCACCACTAGGCGCCATCGCGACCGTTTTTGTTTCTTTCACTGATTTTTTATTTTTTACCTAACACTAACCCTTTCGCAAGTTTCACAGGTTCTTTGTTGTGTCTAATTTGCAATGTGTTTATGCACCATCGACAGAGACACTCTGTGTAGATTGCACGTAATCAAGCAGACACCACTGAAAGCAAGGTTTTGAAGTAAGTGTATACAGTGATCAAATGGATCCTCTACCTGAAGAACAACAGAGTCGGCTGTGGTACCCCGTTGAATCCTGAAGAAGATGCATCGCAGGGATCACATACACCCTCATAGAGTTAGTGCTCCTTCCTGCATCATACCTCCCAAGTAAGATGTGGGCGTTGAGACTTACTGCGCCCCTACTCCCCACATTTCATGGTATGGAAAATGAAAATCCATACACTCATATAAGGGATTTTGAGGAAGTATGCATGACCTTCAAGGAAGGTACGATTGACATGGATTTGTTAAAGTTGAAGGCATTTCCATTGACCCTCAAGGACAAGGCCAAGATTTGGCTTAACTCACTGAGACCCAGAACCATCATAAGTTGGGCTGAGTTGCAGGCATAATTTTTAAAGAAATTCTTCGCCCACAAGCATCAACACTAAGAGACAAATCTACACATTTGCTACTCTTTACAATGAGAGGTTCTACCAATGCTCGGAGAGATTCATGGAGACCATTAGCGCTTCTTGGTCCACATCATGGTTTCGACACCTGATGCTCAGAAACCACTTCATGGTGGTATGTCTCCAGCCATGAAGCGCTCTGAAACTACAGCGAGTGAGACTTTCTCTGATCAAGCATCCCGACGGCTACGGACTTCGAATTATGTGGCCGAATCTTCCAAGGGTCGATGAACCAAACCCGAGAGAAATGGAGAAAGGAGGCCCCCACCAACCCTGCAGGGGGAATTTATGCACTTCAAGACATGGAAATGAAAGCAAGAATATCAACCCTAATTTAGGAAGGTGGAGGAGCTAGAAGGCAACCACTCCATGAGCGCAGGCAAATGGGATCGAAAATCCCGCACAGCTAATCCATGCACCAATTTCCAATCCACTGCCCACCTAGAAGAACATTATCCAATGGCCCCTTCAGTGAAGGATTTGATGTCAGAATATGCAAATGCCGTAGGTCAATACAAGCCACCACAACCTAATGCCCCATATGGTAATACCTACAATTCCAATTGGAGGAATCACCCTAACCTCTCCTGGAAACCCAATTCCCCTGCCTATGTGCCCCCAAGTGCCAAACCACAATTTGGTTCCTCATCTCAACCACAACCACCACCATCATCATCTCCTGTGGAACAAGCCATCTTGAATTTGAGCAAGGTGGTAGGCAATTTTGTGGAGGAGAAAAAGGGATCAAATGCATACCGGCACAAAGGATCGACACCGTGTAATGCACACGAACAAAAAAGAATAGATGGCTTGAGAGCAATCTAACTTAAAATTGACAACCCGGCAAAGATTCAATCACTAAGATCAACAATTTGCTCGAATCCATGAAAGAGGAAGGTTCCCTCCTAAACATTGCCAAATCCTAAAGGAGTCCATGAGGTAGCGTCTTATCCAAAGAATCTCAGAACGGATGAGGTGAAGGCTATAATCACCCTGAGGAGTGGAAGAGAAATAGAGCAACCAATGCACAAGGCTACTGAAGAAACAAGCAAGGGAAAGGAAACTGAACCTGAGAGGGTAATCATTAGTGAGGACTCAATGAAGCACTGCATGCCACCTCCATTTCCCCGGGCACTAAAGCCCAGAGGAGAGAGGCATCAATGACGGAGCATCTAGAAGTCTAAGGCGGTGAAGGTCGACATACCTCTTATTGGACATCATCAAGACAAAGCCCCTGCCTACATGCAGTTTTTGAAGATCTACGTAGATCAAGAGGGTTGGGCATTGAGAAGAAGGCATTTTAAGCGAGCAAGTGCGTGCCATAATCGAGTAAGGGCAGGTCAAATCTGAGGATCGGGAGTCCCCACAATTTCGATCAACATTGGTGGGACTTGCATAGACAAAGCTGCTGACAGATTTGAGGCGGGTGGCAGACTCTACGCCCATGCTCGATTATATAAGAGTTAGGTTTGGGAGAGCTTAGCCTACCAACATCACTTTATCATTGCCACGTCCCGATCGAGTGAGATTCTAAAGGGAATGGGCTGAGATATGTGGTGAAGGTAAGACAATAGATTCTACACTACGGTGGGCTTTGTAATTGCCCAAATCTAGACGATAGCAAAGCGGGCCCAGATCGCCTTTTGTTATCACCGGGAAGACCATTTTTGTACTTTACTGGCTAATCATCAATTGCGAAATGGGTCATGCGGCTCATTTGGCAACATGGCATTGGGCTGAATATTTTCATTTGAGTCACAAGCCTGCAAATCATTGGAAGGTGAAATGGGAGAGCAATGGGGTTTTCTCGGTTGATCGAGTTGGGAAGCGAATGTCCATGAATTGCGGGGGAAATAGCCAAGCCAAGGTGAAAGCGGGTTGTTTGGGAGTTGCCGCCATTAGTCAGCTGCGGGGCAATTGCTCGGTTCAAGCACGGTGATCAGAAAATCGTGGCTGAGGGAATCAAGCGATGCACGTGTACAGGACCCTTTGCGGGGTTAGAGCTCCTCCTCCTTGACCCCCCATGAAGGAAGTTGGTAAAATTGAGAAGTTGGTGTCAAATGAGAGCCAGTGACTCAGGTTTTTTACTTTGTCTAAAGTTAGAAATTTCAACGATTACTATTTTTTTGCTTAACTTTTTATTTTCAAATAATTCATCTTAATATTATTTAATTTTAAATTTTTAGATGTATTTTAAAATAATGTATTTTTCATTTTTTATTATTAGTATTATTGTTTGAAATAATGAAAGATTAATTTTCTGGTGCGATGATGGAGTTTCGCTAATAAATGAAATTGCTCAGTGACCCTTCGGCACCTATGAGCTTTAGTATTTAAACATGGGGGGGGGGCTCCTAAGGCTGTGCTTGGGTGCCACAACCCGCTGCCGCGCCTGCGCCACCACGGGCGCGCCCTGCTGGCATGGCGTGTGCAGTGCTGCAGTGGGTACGTCTCAGGTGAGTGTCCTTGAGCTAGGCCGTGCCGTCGGACCACGGTAGCGCACCTGGGACCCGCCTCAGCTTTTGCCTTGTCACAGCCACCCTCGGTGCCGTGCCTGGTGTGCCACTCTGCTTGCCTTGCCTTTGCCTGATCTCTCACATTGTTCGGTTGGGCTGGTTCGGCGACGTTCGAGGCCCATTGCTTTGCCGAGTCACCGGGCTGCTTGCCACGCCTGTGTGTCCTCCTCCCTACGATCCTTGGTTCGGCACCGGAGAGGGTCCACGCCTTAGGCCTCGGGTCGGGTTCAGCACTCAGAGCGGGGCGGGCCTTTGAGTTCCGACTCTAGGTCCAGGCCGATCCACTGGGGGAGCCTGGGGATTCGGATACCAGGACCGGATGGGACCACCGGGCCTTCTGAGTGCCTCGGGAGCGATCAGAGGGCGGCCCTCCAGAGGGCCCGATACATCGGGACAGGGAGTCCTGTCATGCAGGCCGTGAGCACCTTTGCGGCAGCGGAGGGAGACCTCGTCACCCCCGATTCTCCTTTTATACCCAGGGATTAGGCGGCCAGTTATTCGTTGGGACCCGATTCCAGAGCGTCATACTCCCGCCCGGGAACTTCCATAGAGAGTCTTGATCGACGTCCGTGATCGTGATCCAGGTTGGGGGACTCTATACGGCTGATTGAGGGCATTGCTCCCGCCGCCGTTTATGTAGCGCCCGCGAAAGTTCTACTATCCCGGGTGGTGCTTTAGTTCCTACCAGCTTCCGCGACCTCTCGGGAGGCTGGTCATTGGAGCTCGATTTAGTAGTGATGATCGTGGAGTTCGGCGTGAGACATTTGATGACATTGGGCTGCCGGGCGGTGCGGTGGTCTGGAAGGTTATCGATGTGCTTTCAGTAGATTCGAGGAGAGATGGTCCATGTTCGCACGAGACCTTCTGGTTGGACCGTGCTGGCCAAGGCAGCTCCCTCCTGAGATGCTTCTTATTGATCATCTGCTCCGGACCCGTACTCTTCACCGGCACATGACGCTGCGTCCAGTAGGGGCGTCTTCGAGCTGCATCACCACAGATCTCGGAGGGATTGGTTCAGTCCTTTGAGTTGAGTACATTCTCCACCTTTACATTTGAAGATAAGGTCCTGCATGAGGGCTGGCTCAGTGAAGTATACTTTTATTGATGCCGCGACTTTTATGCCAGGTCCTGGAGCACTTGGGCTTTCTAGAGGAGCCCCCTATAGAGAGGAGGATTAAATGCCCTCGGGTCCTGTCTATGGAGCGAGCTATGGTGATCTGGGTTCTTTTCTCCTCCCGGCGGTGGAGGAGGAGTGCCGGACGAGGAGCGGAGGACTCACGGAGAAGAGATGTTCATGCTCACAGAGAGGGTGGAAGGAGTCCGTGCCGGATATATCTCCTCCGTCTCCTCCTCCCTCTGCTTGACCCGCGGCCTGGCGGCACTCGACCCATCATATACAACCACGGCACTCTCAGTGCGACCGTATACCGATTACCGGGGGAGCTAGCGGTGTTATGGATGTTATGCATTCGTTAGCTTCTACCCGGGTATAGATGGACGGAGATTGACGTAGAGACCACTTTGGAGACGGTGTCATATGCTCCGGCCAGATCCACTTCTAAGTCACCTCGGTTTCCCGCATGTTCACGACCATCGAGATAGGCAATGGCGTCAGCCCGGCAGCCTCTTTAGACATGCTAAGCGTGGCGGCCTCTCTGAATCCACCACCGCCTGGGGCCGAGGTGGTGCTCCCCATCTCACAGCTTTTACATCCTGTGACATGTATACACTTTATTGGGAGGAAAAGTTAGGTTAGGAGTGTCTTACATTATGTTTTTGTATAGTTTTCGGCTTTATCAAGCGCTACCCAATTTTGTTTAGGATTTATGTATTGCGATAGTAGGCGGTGATACTTCAATAATAATTTAAGCTGCATCATTAAGCATGTATTAGCCATTTGGTTATATCGCGGCTTTGCGAGTGTTATTCTGATTCTACTTTGCACCAAATCACTTTGTGCCTCAGCTCTGTGTATCCATTTTGCCTTGATTGGGCCAGTTAGATTGCCTTTAATTGAACAATTGAATTGCCTTTAATTGGAAGAATTGAAACCACAGCATGTTACCTTAATGCTAGAACAATTCCATGTATGATTCGATTTTGGTGTTGAGAACACAAGCGTTTCAACTTGAACATTCCCCTTGAGCTAATTCACACCTTTGCCTCAGAATTATGTAGATGGGGTACGTAATTATATACCTCCTTTCACTTTGAAAAGCCGGCCTTAGATCTATTGATAACCCATAATAGGTTTGTGTTACCCATATATGAAGACCAATGTAGTATACCAAAAAAAAAAAAGAGGAAAAGAAAAAGCAAAAAGAAAAAGAAAAGAAGAAAAAGAAAAATAAAAATTCATTGTTGCTTTGCTTGAGAAACTGAACCACGGTCCGTGGGTATATAAAGCCTTTAAAGCAGTGCCCTAAACCTTAATTGGTTGGGTCATCGACTTGAGTGTTGCTCTGCGGGTAAATGGGGTGGGTTTAGCGTGTTGTAGGTGCCCAATTCTCGAAGTCATTGGTCGGTGAAGCACACGAGTTTGTCGTCAAGTGATCCTTTTTGGCTTGATGCCTAAACCTTAATTGGTTGGGAGTCATCGGTGGGCCTTGTTACGGACTTTGGTGAAGTCGGGTTTTCTGACATTGCACCACCACAATGTAGTCAAATAAAAGAAGAAGAATGTAGCTAATCCTATTTAGGTTGTTTAACAGCTTAAGGCCATGCCAGTAGCTAGGTTGGGGGGAGGAAATAGTTTTGCAATTTATTGGCTCAATCCTGATTATTAGAGACATACAGATTTTAATTGAAATTCGGGTTGATTTCACGGGATCAAATATTGACCAAAAACTAAATCCTTATATGGTTTGTATCTCTCATGTCGGTTTTCTAAGTGTAAATTGTTTATTTAAAAAATTAATCTTATACATTACATACACTTTTTGAACCATATACACTTTTTGTGAAATCACGGCATGCATCCCATTATGTTTTAGCATTGCTAAGGGGCTAGCAACGTGTCGGTTGGGGGTGTGATTGGTGCCCAAAAAGTGCTATTTTGAGCCCTATTCAAGATAGGTTTTGAGTGCTTTTTGCGCATTAATCATATCAATTAAGCAATTATGATGAGTCCATAGTGCCAGCGAGTCCATTTGAGGTTGTTTTTGGCGCGGTGATTTTGCGAGGATTTTGCAAGCCTGAGCCATTTAGTTCGAGATTAATGTCAAAGAGAGATGTCTTGAGATCTTTGAAGATTTTGCAATGATTTCAACCAATAAAATTGAACCAATGTGAAGTGGAATTTTGAAGGAAAGTGGGATGCAGTAGCAAAAAGAGGGATACGGTGGTAATCTTGCAGTTTGAAGCAGGCAATCCGAAGTTTTAGCTATGATTGAGAAAATTTATTTGGGATTGCCAGAAAATTTGCGATCTAGCGAGTGAATTTTAAGCTAGGCTAGCGAGAGATTTGGCTAGCTAGCGGAAATTTCTGTGCTAGCGAAAATTCCACAGGCCGCTATCTCCACACAAAATTTAGCTAGGCTAGCGGGGTGGCTACCTAAGCGAGAAATTCAGCATTGATAAGTGAAATTTCTCAATTTTCACTATCTCTGTAGAATTTCGCTAGGCTAGCGAAATTTTCGCTATGCTAGCGAAATCCCCCTCCATAGCGAAATTGCTGCCCCTGTGATTTTGGTATTCTTGACCCCAAACGACCCCGTTTTGATATATTACCACCTTGTCCCTTATGTAAGCCAATATTTTAGGCAATTTTGTATTTTCACACTTTGGGTTGTACTATAAGCCCTACGAACTTGTAACCACCATGACTTTTCATTTTTATAAGTTTGAACTTTCATTTTAGGGTTCCATTTTTCTCTCTTGCCTCTCTCCTCTTTCTTTCATTTCTAGAAATTTGCAAACACCCCCTTGAGGATGACAACTCAAGGGATGTTTGGCTAAGCCTCATGTATGAGGAGGGTTCTTTAGCTGGTTTGGAATTTCTTCAGCATTTGTCCTCATGCTTTGATTATTCACAATTATGGCATTTACTTGGTTCCAGTGCACCAAACTAGGGTTTAATGCCAACAATGTCATTCCCTTGGTCAATACTTGTCATGCTTTAGGGATTCGATTGCATGCTTGTCTTTGATCTGTGATATCCTTTAGATACATTCTGAGCCATTGAAATGAGGTTGAGTGCTAGGGTTTTAAACCGAGGGACTTTGAATGCATAATACTTGTGTTGACTCAAATAGGAGGGTTCCTAGGGTTAGGTTTATAGCTAAACAAAGATCCAGGTTTTATTTTGACTATATGTCGCCATAATGCGAGGAAAATAACACGAGGAACTGACACTATGGCCCCGTATTTATCAAGCTATTGAGCTGACCTTGAGGTTACCATTGCACTTCACTTTTAGCCATTGCGGTTAAGTGGTAAACAAACAACTCCCCTTTGTTTTGAACCAAATCCGGAGGAAATCGAACAAAGCCTCTTGGCTCAAACACTGATGCTAATCATTCGTGGGATGAAAACCCATCCCCATGTTCGACCCTAGACCACTATGCTACAGTAGCTTGACTACGGCAGTAGGAGGAACTAAGGACTACAAATATTGTTGATTAGGAATGCCACTAAGGTAAGCACCAGATCAACTACAACGATCCAAAAATTACAGTTACGAAGTACATCCCAAAATAGTCTAAAATTTAGTTTCGAGTTTGTCTAAATTATCCCATAATTTCAACCGGACAACCCGGAAACAATCCCATCTCAGCCTTGGGTATCCAACAGTCCCCTCTGACACTCGTCCTATTTCTTTAAGTTGGAACACGGCCATTTTAAAATTTGAAACCCTAAACCATTTGAATGGCTTGTTGCAAGATTAAACAGAGTAGGACAAAAACCCTACCTCTTGGACTTTGTCAAAACTCCCCGATTCTTGTCTCTACTTGAAGCTCCGTGGACTACTTTGCTTCTTGCTCAGGTGGAAGCCAAATGGTCAGATCTGAAAATTCTAGAGAAAATGTGGAGCTTCTCTCTTCTCCTTCTTCTTCTCTCTCCCTTTTTCTCCTTCTTCTTTTCTTTCTTTTCCTCCTCCGGATTTTTTGGTCTAACAAGTCAAGTGGGAGACCTAATCTTCCTGTCACTCTCTATTGGCTCTCTTGGATTCCCTTGTCATATGCAACTAGATTTCCCCTATCAAGTGGTGACACATATCCCACTTAGTTACATAGACTTTATGTTTGACTTGCCCTCATTTGACACATGGCTCCCTAAAGCCATCGACCTACGTACCACGTGTCACACGTTACTAGGTGCTGAAAACATGGAGCCGACATCTTAGAATTCGATGAAATTCGATGGAGTAGCTAGATTTTGTGAGCCCAAATATCGCGATGAGAGTCGTTTAATCATCGGAATCTAGAAAAAATTCGATTTTAAACCAGAAATTATATTTACCTTTATTCATTTGTTTTCTAGGTTTTATATAGTTTCCATAAATCGATTGGTGAAGATTTATTTTGTAATTTTTTTCTTATGTTTTGTGTATCGTCGTCATTTATGGTCCAAAAATTTAGTCTACGATTGAAGAAAGTTGAAGTTAGATGAAATTTCACGTCATAATAATTGAACATCAATCTGATTTCATGAAATATGTGAAGTACAAAAATATATTAAAGGTAATGCCAATACTACGTAACATACAATAGGTACTACCCATAACATATTTCGAGTTTGGGTTTTCTTCTTTGTATTGAAATTCATGTAGACTAACAAAGAAAAGTAGAAAATTTTTCTTATGGTCAGATAACAAAAAACTAGTCGAACAGGGGTATTAATATTTTATTTAGATGTTGATATGTTGCACTGCATAGTGCATAGTTATTTGAATGGTTGAATAGAACCATCATAGGTTTATAACCATTTTTTCAAAGGGAAGGTTGATTAGGTATAGTAGGGGTGATCGGAGTCAACAATATTTATATCCCACAAATCCTACTACACCGTGTAAACTCTTTGCAGTATAGTTGCTCTCTAGAAATTAGAACTCGGGGATGGGTTTTCTTTGTACAAATGATTTTGTACCAGTGAAGGCAAAAATAGTGAATTTCGGGGTTTGATAAAACGGGGTTTTGGTAAAACTTGATGAGGAGTTGGTTATTGTGCATATTGAAATTAAAATGAAAAATGAAAAAGAAATCCTTGAAGCATCGGGCTCTTTGGGTTTAAGATCTAAGGCAAATTAAGTTCTCGAGTCCTTTTCTATGTTGAAGGGAGGATGACCTATAGTCATTTTGGCTTAGGATCTTCATTTGGCACAAACTAAACCTAAAATTTTCCTGACAAGCGGCATTTACAAAGCATAAATGGTCCCAAACGGTGATCCCGTCCACGATCTACCCTACGGTGACTCGCGAGAGACAACTAGCCCGAATCTCGGTGGATCACAGCAATGTCTGATCCGCGAACCCAAAAATTACGAACTTGTCAATCAAGTCATCTGAAGGATTTAAACCTAGATTGTAAGATATGGAACACAAATACCCATAGCGTTTGCGTTAAGCAGAGGGCAAAATCTTACCTTAAACCGTCAGCCCAGTGGCCCTGTCTTGAGGATGGAGGGGTTTGGCGATACGTCCCATGAGTTGTCATCGAGGATGTTTATTGTAGAAAGGAAAGAAATGAAGAAAGAAAGTGGAGAAAGTGCAAAAATGGAGAGAATTTGGCTTATCCCATCAGAATTTTATTGATTGATTGAAGTTGATTTCTGGGGAGCTTGGCGAAACATAGTGCTGATTAAGGGGAAAGTTACAAAAAACCAAAACGAAGCTATTACAAGGAATGAAAGGGAAGAAACAAAAAAAAGCCCAAAAAGCAGGGGCACAACGTCATGAGGAACGGGCGGCGGGATGAGCGGTGTGCATGATGAATAGTGTCATGAAGCAGGCAGTGCGCGTAGGAATTTCTGCTGACTCAATTTTCTCCATTTTAAGCCTTCTTTCCTTCTAGATCTCGATGCACCAAATGCTAAGTCTGACTCGAATTCTTCGTGCTTGGATTGACTCAACAATTTCGGCATAAATAGCTTACAAAAGCTGTAAAATTTGCCAAAAAATGCGATCGATGAATAGTAGGGACCTTAATATTGCAAATCGAGTTAATTAGAATGATTGTAGTACACAAAAAGCACTCAAAGCTATAATAAATAAGGTTCAAAATAGCAATTTTGGGCACTAATCACACACTCCCCAACCTACATTGCTAGTCCTTTGCTTGATAGAAAAAAAAAAGAGAGCATCTAAAAAACGATAACAAAATAATGTTCTAAAAATGGTATTTCAAAAATGTTGTGAATGGTAATGCCTAACCCTAAGTAGAATCATCAAAGCCTTGCCTAATAACTATCTCGAGAGAATGAATGCCATACAAAATTGAGTATCAAAAGAGCTTCATTTTCAAAGACTCAACCAGGAACTTCCACCACAATCTAAGTGTTTGTTTGATCAGGCCTCAACAATAAACTTCCAAACTGCACTCTCCCCCCCAACTAAGCTACTGCCTACACTTAGGACACTAATCAACCTAAATAGATCAGGACCCACTCTTATTCCACAACTCTTTTTGTGTTGTAGGAGTTTTAATGAGGAGATAGACCTCACCAAAGTCCATGTGAGGATCACCGATGACTCCCAACCAATTAAAGGCTTAGGGCACCAGTCATGCAGGATCTTTCGACAACTAACTCTTCAGGTTTCACCCCGGACTCCGAATGATTTCGAAACTCCAGCACCTACAACTTTCTAAACCTCACCCATCCACCCATGTAGCGAGCACTAAGTCGGTGACTCCCAACCAGTTGGCTTAGGGCACCGGGCTTTAAAGGCTTTCCATATACCCCTCGGGCCAGGTGCTCAGTTTAATTAAACGTTGCAAAATTTTCTTCTTTTCCTTTTCTTTTATTTTTCCTTTTTGCACTTCTTTTTATTTTGGAAGGCACATTGTTCTTTTCATGGGGGTCATAACTAAAAAGGTGGTCATGACTAGGGTGAGTTATTGCAAGCTTAGGAGGCTAGAGCCGATTTTCCGAGGTTATTAGAAGAAACTTGATGTGCCTTGTGTGGTTAGATAAAGGTAGAAGAAAAAGGTTGAAAGTAACAAGAATTCAACTGATCATTCACTCAACCAGGCATGGAACCAATCTAACATTAATAGAAATGGACAGTGTTTCAATTTTTCAAGCCACAGGTTAAGCAGAACACAAAAATATTTGGGTGCAAAATGGGTCCAATTTTTGAAGAAGTAAGATGTATAGTATATGACTTCATAAAAGAAAACCCGTGAGCCATGAACATCTAAAATGGGGCTTGCTCAAATAATAACAAAAACATAAATCTGAAAACCACTTCCTTTACTAACTCTCCCCCCTGACCAAGTAATGTAAATTTTATTGTCCACAATGGGGCTTGGATTGGAAAGTTAGGGAAGGAAGTGCTACCTCCTTGATGAAATGTACTTTTTTTTGGATAGGATACTTTGCAAGCTTTCCATCGACACCTTATTCACTCCATTTGAGCTTAAGATGAACAAATTAAGAGAAGAAAAGAGTGGAAAAAAGGGACCAGTTGGAACATTTTGAATATTACTCATTTTTCAAAATTCAAATGTATTCTTTCTAGCCATGTTTAGATTCTACACTCTCTAATCTTTCCAGAGAGATGAAAATCGCATGGCAGATATTAGATGAAAAAGTTGTCTTTCGAAATCGGGAGGCAAAACAAAGGAGAAGTAAGCGAAATTTTTCGCTATAGTGACGTAACCAAAACTCTTCTTGATATAATTCTGCAGTAGGGTGATCCGGAATAAACAATATTTATATCCTAAATCCTACTGCCGTAGCAAAGCTACTGTAGTATAGTGGCTCTAGGGTCGAACTCAGGGATGGGTTTTCTTTGTACAAATGATTTGCAATCAAGGCAAAAAATGGCGAATTCAATTTGGATTTCAGGGTTTGATAAAGACAGGGAGGTTTTGGTGAAAACAGTGAGGGTTGGTTGTGTGCAGATTGAAATTAAAATGCAAAAAAATAACAAAAGAAATAGCAGGCATCGAGGCTCTTGGGTTTAAGATCTAAGGCAAATTAGAGGTTCTGAGTTCCTTTCCTCGCGTTGGGAGGGATTACTATAGTCATTTCTAGAATCGGACTGTTGGCTTTTAAAACTAAACCCTAAATTTTTTCCTTTTAACAACATTACAAAGCATAAATGGTCCCTGAAAACGGCGCCATTTGATTCGTGCCACAGTTAGGGTGATCCAGAATCAACAATATTGATATCCTAAATCTATCTGCGGTAGCAAAAGCTCTGCGGTATAAATAAACTCTAAATTCGAACTTCGGGGATGGGTTTTTATACAAATGATTTAGAGTGAAGGCCAAAATGGTGAATTCAATTTGGATTTCAGGGGTTTAGTAAGTGAGGAGTTTTGAAGGTAGAAAACAGTGAGGGTGGTTGTGATGTGATTGAAATTAAAATGAAGAAAAATAAGAAAAGAAATACTTGGAGATCATGGGGCTCTTGGGTTCAGATCTAAAAGACAGTGAAGAACATAAGTCCTTTTCCTCGTGTTGGTGAGATGACTGTGTAATTTCTCACGACAGGATCTTCATTTGGCTTTACCAAAAACTAAACCCTAAAATTTTTCCTTCCCAGAAAAACAGCATTTACAAAAAGCATAAATGGTCCCAGCGGTCATACCGTCCCTTGATCTACCTACGATGACTCATAGAAAGGCAATACTTAGAATCTCGATTGGATCTGGCAATAAGCATCCCACTTGAACCCAAAAGATTACTTAAATCTTGGTCAATCAAGGCATAATATAAGGATTTAAACCTAGATTGTAAGATATGGAACACAAATACCCATATCTTATGCATTCAACAGGGAACCAAAATCTTGACTTAAAATCGTGCAGCCCGATAGCCCTCTTTTCAAGAAGGATGGAGGGGGTTTAGCTACCATCCCTTTAGTTGTCATCCTCTCGATGGATGTTTGGCGTAGAAAGGGAAAAGAAAATGAGAGAAAGTGGAAAGTGCAAAAATTGGGAAGTGAAAGTGCTCCCATCAAATTTTATTAATTGATTGGTGATTTTCTGAGGGCTTGATGAGCTTATATAGTGCTCAGAGCAAGGGAAGTTACAAAAAAACCAAAAACCAAAAGCTATTACAAGGGATAGAATGGGAAGAAACCAAAAAAATGCAAACAGGGCACAACGTCAAAAAGCAGGAATGGGCAGCAGGATGAACAGTGCGTAAGATGAATAGTGTCATGAGCATGAACAGTGCGCGTAGGAATTTCTGCTTGCTCTAAGTTTTTTGCATTTACGCATAGCTCCTTCTGGGTCTCACGATCTGTGATGCTAAGTCGGCCTCGAATTCTTCATGCTTGAACCGACTCAACAATTTCGATAAATATAGCTTGCAAAAACTGTTGTCTAAAATGTGATCGGTAGAATAGTAGGGACAGCAATGTGCAAATCGGGTTAATTAGAATGATTAGTACACAGAAAGCACTCAAAACCTATAATAAATAAGGTTCAAAATAGCACTTTTTGGGCACTAATCAGGGATTATGGAGGAATGTGTATTGTTTATTACAAAAAATTTCTTTATAGGAAAAGTAGGTTTGTATACACTCATAGAAAAGTTATTGAACATAACTGATGAAGAAATGGTTTTAGGGTTGTCAGTACACCCTAGGAAAAAATAATTGGACTTTGGTGAAAAATTCATGTAAAACCCGGAAAAAAAAAATTGAATTTTTCTAAAAAAATGGCAAAATGGTAAATTACCGTAATAGTACAGGTTGCAAAGCTAGAAATTTTCTAGAGCTCAGATGATGAAACGGACCTCACAGTTGGATTTGTCTTGCAAAATCTAGTTACCCAGATGAGTTTCATTAAATTCCAAGACATAATGATTTTCACGTTTTTTCGAAGTGGCATGAGAGCATCTCTTGCAGGCTCCCAAGGCCGAGATTTTACGAAAATCTAGAAAGTTAGGAAATGAATTGATTTGGTTATAGAAAATAAATTGAACTTAAACTAAGACCGAGATAAATGGCCTCGGCAAAAAATCGAACCAGTGAAAGTTGGGACACGTGACGTGATGCTTCTAACTTAAACTTAAGTTATAACAAAAAAGAAGTGCCAGGGCAAAAGGGCATTTTCTTAATTTTGTCCAAGAGTGAGAGAATAGACAAATAGAAGAGACAAGGGCTTCCTTCCAAGATCTATGGGACTCTGTTGGTTTTCGTCGAGCCAAGAACAAAAGTTCATCGCATAGATGAGGGGTACGTATGGGTACCTAGAATGAAGGATTTCGAATCCTAGAAGGAGATTTAATCAAAGTTGTTGAGTTCGGGGAGGCTTCCTGTTATTCTATGCTCAATGGGGTAGGGATCCTTCCTACAGTTTATTTTCCATCCTTGGGCTAAAAAATTGGTTTTTTTTTGGTTAAAGTGTGTTTGGAGAAAGAAAACTGGATTTCGGTTACGCAGTGTTTCTTCGCCTAAGCGAAGGCATGAATCTTCTCATGGAAGATTGGTTCTTCGCTAGGTGAAGGGAGAATTTTCTAGGTGAAGGTGTGCTCGCCCTGAAAGCGACCGAGATAAGTGAGTCTTTGCTCGCCTGGCAAACCACTTTGCCAAAGGCGAGGAGAACTCCTGCCTAGGAGAGCTAGGAGACTAACATGGTGGCCCTATTATGCTTTGTTGGGTTCGATTTCGAGGCCCAGTTTGCAACTATTTGTGGCTTGCTTTAAGGGACATTGTATGACTTGTTTGAGACTGTCATTGCTTGACTAAGTAGTGACATGTTTGGATGTCAATATGTGTATTCTAACGTATTGACATGTGATGAATTGGTATGTGCAAATGGTCGTTAAATGGCTTGATTATGTGTGTGTCATTGCTTGAACATAGAGTGACATGTTGAATGTTGATGTTGATATATGCGTGCATGATATATTGACATGAAAGAAATGATTTATGGAAGTCATATGTGGGTAATGTAATTGTCCATGACACCCGGTAAGTGGTGTGGATTGTGTTATCCATGTAGCATTCATCATATATGTGGCATGATATAACATGCAATGGCGCATTGCATTGCATATGCACGGGGATATCACATTGAATGTGAGTGCATGGGGACATCACATTCAACAACTGATATTTAGTGTTCGATGAGGTAAGCCTCGGTACATTGGAACGATGTCAGCAGTCTCATGGTTGTATATATGAAAATGAAAATATGTGTCAAGTAACTGAAATGGATAGATACCCTCTCGGTGAAAGCCCCGGTATTTTAGTTATTCATATGTGTCAATAGTGAAAGCCCATTAAAGTGTAGGAATTCATGCAAAACTGCGGTGAACCTCGAAAATTTTCTACCCACAAAAGACACATGGTTTTGAATATAAATGGTCATTGAGGTGTAACATCAAAAGAAATATTTTTTGTTTGAAAACAAATGAATTTTGTTGTAAAATGATCATTGAATGTTATCCTGAAATGATGGGGTTTTATCACACTTTGACATCGCATTGTGTAGGAGTTGGTAAGGACTGTGGTAAGAGGTGAGGAGTCGTGGGACTCGGTGCATGGTACATGATTGAGTATCTCATCTCATTTCATGGCATGTAGAGTTATAGTAGAAATTGCATGTTTTACTTGGAATGTGAATGTAATTATGAACTGACCATTGCCGCGTGCACTTAGGTGGGGGTAGCCTCTGCCAGGAGTTTACTCTCTTTGGGCATAGTTCACCCTTTATGGAAAAACATTTTAGTTCTTGAGGAGTACACAGATGGACGGCGTCTACATTCGGAGCCGTAGTAGTGAAGAAAGCCGGGTTATTGGCTTTGTAACCATTTTTTAATAAAGATGCTAGGAAAAAATTAGTTCTAGCATGTATTTTTGTATAAAAGAATTGTAATTAGATTCTTATGGGACTATTGCTAATATAGTCGTGCATGTATGTATGTAAAGTTGATACGTGGGCTTGACGTGGTCATTTTATACTTGTGATTGGATCCCGATAAATGGGACTCCAAGTTGTGGTATCGAGCTACCCGATACCCTTAGATTTTCGTGGGTTGATAATTAGTCAACAGACCCCTAGGTTTTAGGGCGTCACAAGTCAAACCTAAAAAAAAAAACCCAAGTTATCCCTCATTAAAGTCTTCCACATCAACCATCCTTTTCTTATTCTTTTCTTCTTCTTCTTCTTCTTATTCTTCTTCTTCTTCTTCTTCTTTCAACTGGATTCACATACCAACTTAACAGAGAAAAGAACTCCGACTAGTCTTAAAAAATAATTGGCCTTTGGTGAAAATGTCAAACCTAAAAAAAAAACCCCTAAGTTATCCCTCATTAAATTCTTCCACATCATTCATCCTCTTCTTCTTCTTTCAACCGGATTCACGGACCAACTTGATGGAGAGAAGACCTCAGAGCTAATCCTCTACATAGCCGTAGTCCTCCGTCCCTTCCTTCATGACCTTATCCTCATTGGTAAGGTATGATTTTTGGGACTTATTTGATTTATTACCTATTTAGTTACATCCTCCCTTCTTGTATTTCTTTTATGTTGATAAGGGGTTCTATTATGTTTGTTTTTCAAAAAATAGGGAAATTTTATCAAACAACTATAAAAAGATGAATTTCGATAACATTAGGGTTATGGAAGCTTCAAATTTATCCCAAATTCTAGTTACTACCATAATAGACAAAGCTGCTATAATATGCTAAATCTCTTGCCGAAGCGCACATGTGAAAGTTTCTAAACCAACTACAATTAAAGACTCCAAGTAGCTTTAATCCAAATTACCATAACTTCTTGAAACTACTACCTGTATATTGAATCTACTACATAACATATGGTTACAAATCCATTATTATTTTTAGTTGCTTATTCTATGAGATATAATGTATGACTAACCATGATTACTTATCGTTTTAGGAAAGAAAATAACTTATTACGTTGTCTTTGTTGGTCGAAAAAATGGGGTTTGTGATTCTCGGTTCAAATGTCAACAAAGAGTGTTTTTCTATAAAGGTATTATATAAAAACTACCACAGGACTCGCGATGAAGCAATTCAAGTTTGGGTGCTTTATCCACCAAGATGAAAGAGAATGGAAGTAGCTGCAACATCCTCTTCATTGAGTACCAAATATGGAATTGAACACAACCACTATATGGAAGATATTGCAAGTGCTTTGCTGATAGCTTTTTTTATTGGATCTCTAATAGCATTATTGCACCTAATTGTAATTTATTATGATACATTTACAAACATCATTATTTATTGTATGCTATGTGTTTTTCAATATCAGACATTAAAGTATTATATAAGTAATAGTTAAACTAGCGGTAGTATTTTGGGGAAATGGTGCATTAAAAGGGATTTTATGAAATGGACACACACCTTGTTCGAGAACGCGATGGGACAAGCTTTCGGGCCTTTATATATTGACATGATGTGCATGTCATAGTTTAGCTAAACTACTATCATAACATACTGAAACTACTACCATAATATGCGAATCTACCTATAATTACTCGATCTACTACGATAGTGAAAACTTCTAAACTGACTACAATTCATACTAAGGAGGTTTAATCCATTTTTAAGTGCTTAATCAAAGTGAGTAGTATATCCTTCAACAAGTATACAATTTGACACACACCACACTAGTGGATAGGTCTGACTCACCATGCTTATGCCTTTTTGTTGTTTACTTGTAAAAAACTCATGACCCATCCGCAAGAGAGTTATGAGTTGAACCTTGACGAGAGATGATTTTCAAGGTAATTAACTCACTTTTGAAGTGTTGTCTCTCATGGATCAAGGTAAGGATATGATCATTCATTTATCTTTTCTTAAGGTTTTGTAGCTATTATCATTATGCATCTAAATTGGTTTTAAGATAAATTACTTTCACGTAAAGTTTTAGCTTACAATTGGTATCAAAGCAAAAACATTTCAGATCATAAAACATAGTGTTTGATTTTGATTATTACTTGATCTTATTGACAACTGAAAGATTGATATGTGTATATGAATGATGTGTTCACTTATGGATTAAGTGGTGGTGATCAACCCAACAGAGGATCATCAATATGTTTGGTGATATGATAAAAGGTTGATGAAGTTTTTCCCCAATAGTATTAAACTTATTTATGTTTCGACACTTTTATTTTTACAAAATATGCATATAACCTATTAATTATGCAATTGTAGTTCGGACCAATGAAAAAACTATGATCTTTTATGTTTATAAATTAAAATTCATCACAATGGAAGAATTATAATAATTTATTTTTTGGAAGTATAATGATTTAGACAATGAAAAATATGATCTCTCATGTTTATATGAAATTCATCCCAATGGAAGAATTATAATAATGTATATTTTTGGAATTATGTGGTAATGGATTCAAACCAACGAAATAACAATGATCTTATGTTTATAATTAATGTGAAATCTAACTCTTTTTCTATAGTTAGATTCTTGTAAAGTGTGACGTTAACTATTTTCATGACAATAAAATATTTTTCCATTTGAATCACAATCCATTTTGCAACAATGAATTCCATTGGTATTGTAGGTTACTTATCTGGTATTGAACTGTTAAGTATGACAATCTTTGAAAAATAGAATGAACAAATTAGAATTGTTCTTGGATGTTTGGATTTAGCCTATGCCTTAAGAGAGCCTACACTCAAAAAGCTTACTTCTTAAAGTATTAATGAACAAAAAACATTATATGAAAAGTAGAATGTACTCTAATCGCATGAGTTTATGATTGAACGACATAATCAATCCTATATCTACAGTGGAGCAATCTACGAGTTCAGATATAATGTATTTGGTTGTAAGTGAAAGAGTTCAAAATAGAGTCTCCTCTCTTAAACATATTGAGAGCAAACTCATGTTGACAAATCCTTTGACAAAAGGTCTTCCACCTAAGCTTTTTATGAATTATGTTGCGCACATGAGCTTGGTGGCAAGTTTGTTAGTTTTAGACTTATTGAGTGTATTGTATGTGATCACATTTTAATGAATATAAAGTTATTGTGATGATGAATTATTAATGTTACTTTTAGACATTGATCTTATTACTGAAGTTATATGTTTAAAAGTTGATAAGGACCATTATGTGAATGAATTAAAAAATTATGCTATAAAATCCATTAATTTATGTAATGAAGGTTCCCAATACTATAATTCTTGAAGAAATCTCTTGTGGTCTTTGTGATCGTTATTCAATGGTTTGGTATTGATTCCATAAATATTTACTTAAGGATGTCGATTTGAAATTATTATGGTCGGTATTATGTTTTGATATTACAAGCCTTGATCATATTGGCCAGTGGGAGATTATTAGTGTGGCGCCCCAGTTCGTTTCAAATTCGGGTAGGTGTTGAATCAACGAAATTTATAACTGATTCCTACTACTGATGTAGCAAAGCTACTGCAGTATGGTGGCTCTGGTCAGTTTCCGCAGATAAGGTTTTCTTCGTGAGAGAGGGTTATAGTGCATTAAAATGGTGTTTCTCCTTGGATTACGGGGTGTGTGGAAGCCGGTGTGTGAATGGTTTGCAAGCTACGATAGCGGGAATTAAAATTAAGGGAAATCATGAAGTCTCAAACCAACGGAAAACAGTGTTCTAGATTAACTAACATGTACTCGGGTCTATATCCTCCCATTTGGGAGCATGACATATAGTCATTTCCCAAATCGGGTCTTCGTTTAACTTTAAAACCTAAACCCAAGTCTACCTTGTTGAGGATAGCATCTTGTTGAGCCATCTCTCCTAACCGTAAAAACACATCTCAAAAACCCTACCCCACGATAACTAATAGGAAACAACTAACTGAGCCTCAATGGATCTAATGAAAGTATCCATTGAACTCAAGAAGCTTGCTAAATACACATTAAAGGGAGCATGCTTAAGAGCTTTTAACCTCAGTGAAATGCAGGGGCACAAATACCCTAAAATGCAAACATGAGAAACATGAGACATGCAGCTAAACCTAAAAACAACACCCAGTGGCCTTCCCCTTCAAGGATCGGGAAGTGTAAGCATCCCTTGATTTGTCATCATCAAGGGTGTTTGGGAACGAAATGAAAGAAAGTGAAGGGAAGAGAAAATCACCAGCGGGGAGGAGCTTAGTGCTTACGATTGATTGAATGAACTATTGATTTGATGTCTTTCTTATAAGCATGGTTGAGCTTATATGAAACTCAGTAAAGAAATTACACAATTGACCTTTAAGAAACAAAATTACAAAAGGGTAAACTTGTATTAAAACCGGTTAGCGGGATGATCCCGCGAGGTGAGAGGTCTTTGAAATTTCGCAGTGCGAAAATTGTGACTGCGAAATTGCGGGGTGCCAATTTGCCTCGAAATTTCAAGATTGCACCTTCATTCTTCAATAAATTCGCTCCGAAATTCCTCTGAGTTGATCATAAGTCTTTGAATTCAGCTCAAGTTCAATGTGTTCAAGTCAAATTGAGAATTGTGAAATGTTTAACACCCATTCTGAACATGAAACCTTGATCGGTAAGGCAGGGACCCTTATGCAATGATTGGGTTGTGGAAGCGATTAGTACACAAAGTATATAAAACTTATGATAAGCAGGCTCGATATTGTCTTGTTGGGTACTAATCCTCCCCAAACCAAGATATTGCTAGTCCCTTATGATGATTAACAAAGGTAAATCATGCGAAAATGTTTTTGTCAAAAATGTATTGTTTGTTCAAAGGTATATACAATTCTTAACCTTTAGTATGATGGTGGGACTGCAGCCCTTAAGGGCCATGTTGGGAGGAATAAATGCCGTCTGAGACCAGTTTGAGCGGCATCAATTCCAAGGGAATCAAACTGAATTTCCACCAAACTCTAAGTGTTTTTGAATGATCAGTTTAAATCAAAAAGCTGCAAAACTACCTCCCCCAACAAAGCTGTAGTGCGAAAGCCTTGAAACTGACCAGAGACAAACCTAAATAGATTCGATTCCTCACTTGTACATATCTTTAATATATTGTTATAGTTGCAATGCTAAAAATTAAACTTCACCAAAGTCAGTGTCATGATCCACGATGACTCCCAACGCCAACTAAAGTTGGGGCATCAATCAAGGATTTTCAACCACAAACTCTTAGGTTTCACCGGACTTTGAATGAATTCGAGAATCGGCACCTCGACTTGCTAACCTCCACCTATCCACGGTATAGCGAGCACTAAATTAGGTGACTCCCAACCGAGTTGGCTTGCAGGGCACAGGCTTTCGCCGTATACCTCGGACCGTACTCGGGTTTTAAGGCAAAGTGTCGCGGCTTTACTTAACTATTTACTTTTTCTTTTTCTTTTCCTTTTCTTTTAGAAGACACATTGGCCTTAAAACATAAGGAACTCTGATCTATTAAGAGTTGTCAACTAAGCTAAAGCTGGCTTTGTAAAGTAGAAGGAGAAAGCAGTTTCTTAACCCTTTGAAGAAAACTAAACTGAATTGTGTGTGATTAGAGGCCCGGTGGAACGGGGAGACTCCACAAGGTCGTCACTTCGACTAAAAACTCTTCAATCATGGAACCATTCTAGCATTTGGTATTATCGATTGCTTGATTCTTCAATTTCACGAGGAAGAGCTAATCTGACTATAGGGTCGAAATGAGATGAAAAAGTATGAAAATAGATTTGTGTGCCATATCTATCGGGAGGTGAATTTACAAGATTTTCGACTTTTGCAAACATACATAAGCAATGACCTCATTTAAACCTGAGGGTTTCTATTGGACATGAAGATGTAAGTAAAGCTAATATCAAAGTATAAACATCACTTCCACCTGCGCGTCCCAACAACGAAACGAGGAGTTAGTGGAGGAGTGAAGTACCTCAAGCGGTGTTTGGAGGAGTCATCCTCGGCTGGGCAATTTGAGCTGCGTGGGAGAAGTGGTTGATCTTTATTTGGTACCAATCGATCATGGGAAGGCTGTAGGGGCCGGTGGTGGCGGTCTTGATGGTACAGAGGGAACAACTGAAGGCGAGTAAGGTCTGAGAAGCTAGCGGGGAGGCCTGGGTGGCTCTACATCATGATGCGGCTTGGATACGGGTTATAGAAGCCTCGTCTCTTGGGTCATCCTCTCTCTGAGCTACCTATGAGTGCAAAGAAGTCGTAGTGGTGGGAAGTAATGGATCAGTCTCCACACCAGAGCCAGAAGTCCACTGGAAGGGTAATATATTGTGGAGGTGCTGCGGCCTGCAGTATCGAGACCGAACCGTGCAGAGCGAGGGACTTAATTTTGTGGAAGTGAGGCATTAAAGCTGTAGTGCGAAGATGGCCGCTCTTGGAGGAGTGGGTGGTGGGTTGAAGAGATTGGGGGTGATCTGGAGTGAAGCGGGCTGGGGCCCCAGCATCTTAGCTATGGGGATAAGTCCCGGCGAGGACCATCTCATCGTGCGGCTAGATCCTCATCTAACTGGGAGGAGATGTGGAAAGCACGGCCTATCCCGCCATCGGCTCAGCGGAAAGGATGGCCTCACGGCTGTCGGCGGCCTACTTGAGGCTGTTAAGGAACCGGAATGTGCTCAAGAACCTGACCATAATAAGCAGAGGAAATAGCATGATCAGGACTCTTCAAGTGGAGACTCCGGCGGTGGACTATCCTCAAATGAATAATGAGGTCATAATCAACTGTAGGGCTAAACACGTTATCCTCGGAAATACGATACAACACCCTTAAGATCGCTCTCTCTCTGTCTTGTATCTTTGAAGTGGAAACATGTGAACCACCGAACATGGTCATCAAAAGCATCTGTTTGTGGAAGGTGGCCTTCCTATGCAATGTGCCGATCCCGTTAGCATATGAGAAGGCCCGGACCATCTCCTGATCGAATGATGAGGCCCTGATCGCCAGGCCGCATTGAGGACCTGGCGAATCGAAGGCTGTTCGTCTCAGGAGAGCAGAAGTGTGCAAACCTACCGTCCAATAAATGAAGCAGTGGGTTGTACTCTCGCTAGGGATGTCATCGTGTGATAGAGAACTCGGTGACGACCGAGGATAGTAATCTTGACAAAACACCGCTAATGGCTCCAAATTTGACTGTTGTATGAGGAGCATGGAATGAATCGGTGTGAAATTTGGGAGATCATGTAGTACAACTCCCCATGATGATATCCTGTATTCTTTTGTTCCTCGGGATGGGAGTGCGTGGGGGAAGAAATGAAAGCCATGGATGATGGACTCAGGGGGACAGTTTGAGCTCTTGACTGTCAAGGTGGAGGGAGTGGGACCCCCAGATCTCGATGATGAGTCCCACAGGCACGATTTGGGGCCCTCTTGGGCAATGGGGCCCTTCGAGTGAGCCCTAGAATGCGAAGAGCGGGTGAGGTGTAGGCCCTGACTCGAGTATGATATCTCCTCTGGGTAGGGGCCCTGGAAGGAGAAGCCCTCGGCATCACACCGAGACGGGGCTGCGGCCGGCGGGGCAGGCGGCAAAGGCGGCGGGGTAAGGACGGCGGCGGCGGCAGCGGCGCGACGGCGGCAGTGAGGTGCCACGGTGGGGCTCTGGGTGACCTCTTGCGGGCTGTAGGGAGCCGGCGCGGATGGGCCGGCGGTAGAGGAAGACGGGCCCTGGCACACCCGCGGCCTAAAAGTGTGGGCTCCTCTTGTCTTTGCCATCTCCGAATCCTAAAAAAGAGCAGCTAGAGAAGAAGAGTTAAAATTTCTGAAACTGGAAGGAAGATTTGTGAGACAAAAAATGAAATGGAGCAGTTATAAAGGAATATGGTGGGTGGAAAGATGAAGGAATTAATGAATTTTATGACCATTAATTTGGATGGCTCAAAAGATTAGAAAAATTCATTTCAGTTGCACTAAACGGAGAGTTACAGGAAACAAAGAGTTGCAGGAGAGGAGGAGAAGATGAACAGCTAACTGTGAAAATTCGCACCCTGCGAATTTTCGCAGGTTGCGAAAATTTTCAAGAACTGAAAAACTCTTAGGCAAAATTTTAACCCTCTCGGAACACCTGCAACAAAACAAGATCAAAAACTATTAGAAATTAGGCTAGAAAAATAAAGAAAATTTACAAACTTTGGCAATTAAGGGGTTTAATAAGTGAACTGGCTTAAATTAAAATAAAACAAAACATAAATCTAACTAGGACTTAGAGTGGTTTTCAAGTTCAGGAACCACTCCCTGAAATGCTGATAAGAGACTTCAAGGGTCGAGAGGAGAGGCTCCTCCCGAAACTGCGATGAGGTGTCTTGCGGTTGAATCAACACGCTCTGTGCTCGAGACATTATCGCGCTCATGGTAGTGCGGTGGCATGAAAGATGTAAAGGCGTGATGATCTGATGGACCCTTATGTTCCTTCTTGGTTCTCAATTAATTATTTTTCCAGTTCTTGATTGTTGGCTCTCCCTCCACTTGTGCCACTCTGGCATTCTTCTTCTGACTTCTGCTCCTTTTCCTCAGCTGGCTTATCCTTGTTACTTAGATGAAAAATGTTTAGCTCCAAAGTCATGTTGCCAAAGGTGGATGCATAATCATTCGTGATTGATTAGCATTATTGTGGCCAAAATGGTCTCCCAAGTATGATGGGCATAATTTGAGTGCTCTCATGATGTGGTTGTATCAGAACCACAAAATCCTGGGATAATAGAAATTATCCACTTTACCAAGACATTCTCTCCACTATCCCTTTGGTATTTTTCTTACGACCTATACGCTGGGGATAGGGTGGCGTTAGTTGGTTTCGGTTCCCAGGACCTAACGCTTATACTTTGTATAAGGCTAGGATTGAGTGATATTGAATCAGTAATATATCATGAGCGATGGTGGGATCATGGTGTGTAAATAGTTGCGTGGATGATAGGCGACATTAGTCGGAAGGCTTTCTTATTAATGCCCAATCCCTTTTTGACAGTGCACAAGTCCTTAAGGAATTTAGCATAAGTTGGAACATGTTTAATCATATCAAGCAACGGGATGTTCACCTTGACCTGCCTCAGCACTTCAAGGATGCCTTCTTGCTTAAGAGCCTTCTTTTTGCCTCTCAGTGCTTGGGGAAATGGGGGGGGCATGCTTCCTTTCATCGAGTCTTCTTTGATGATTATGTGTTCAGGCTCCCCTTTCTCTGTTCTCGGTTTTCCCTTAAGTTTGGACCTTTGGTAGCCGATTTCGTACCACTTCTTAAAGTGATAATGGCTTGGACTTCATCCATTTTTAGTGCAGGCTCATTGAGGAAGTTTAATTCATGTACTCCCCTTGGATTGGGCAGTGTCTGGGATGGAAACCTCCCTTTCTCCTGCACTTGCTACTGGTTGTTCAAGGTACTGAAGGTTGACTGCATGGTATCAATTTTTTGATTTAGGCTTTTGTGAAGCCCTTCAATCCTTTTGTCAATGGAGCTTTCCACCTTTTCTATTCTTGGTTTATACGACGTTGATGAGTTTCTCCTCCAAAAAAAATTCCTACCACTTTGCTCAAATTCATGATAGCTTGCTCCCTGGTGAAGAAGTGTGTGGTACAGCTGCTGTTGAGGAAGTGGATCCATGCTATTGCTTCTTTGATGTGCTCTGGGGACATATCTCTTTGAGAGGTTTTAGAGCTTCCAGGCCAAATTTAGGTGGTTCTTCTAGTTGGGGTTATAAGTATTACCATACTGTGCATCAGTAGGTGGCCTATTTTGGCCCACAACACTTGCACTTTCTATCATTAAATCTCTTACTGAGGGGGAAATTGGACATGCTCCCCTTTATGACCTGTAGATTGGCAATTAAAGCATGGTTGGCTAGGCATAGTTGCCTCGGCCTTTGCCGTACCCTATCTGGTGGTTTCTCCCAGTTCTGGATTCTTCATCCTTACGTTTAGCGTGGGCGACAGCTTTGGTTCCTTCTCTGTTAGTGCATAAATACCTCCCCTCGAGTTTGCTGTTGGTTTCATCCTTTCTACCTCCCTTGGATTCGGCTCATCCCATCCTTTGGAAGTTTCGGTCACGTAGTTCAAAAAGTCCATGGCTTTGTCAGGATTTTTGCTAAGAAAGTCGCCTCCACACATGGTCTCGGGAGGAGTTGTTGTTTCATGGAGAGGGACATCCCATGTGAAAATAGTTCTGACATCCATGTATCAAAGCCGTGATGAGAATAAATAAAATCTCTCCTTTGCATTAGTTGCTATGATCACAGCAGCGAAGCGAAAAACAATGCTACAAAGGTTATTGGTTAGACAAAATCAAATGATGTTAATAAATGCGCCTGAGAGTCTTTAAACTTCAGCGGTGAAATTTTCAACTTCCTAACGTTGAAGCGCAGTAAGGGAAAATGACTAGATAAAAAAATGAGATATACAACGTGATGTGAATCACAAGTTCAGCACCTTCATCTGCTTCTGGGAGCTCATCCCGACAGCGGCGCCAATTGAGTCATTTCAAATTCAGGTAGGCGTTCGGAATCAACAA
The DNA here is from genome assembly GCA_016808115.1 of Tetrastigma voinierianum. Lineage (NCBI taxonomy): Eukaryota > Viridiplantae > Streptophyta > Magnoliopsida > Vitales > Vitaceae > Tetrastigma > Tetrastigma voinierianum. Next base: position 143,723 of record JAEQBH010001051.1, on the reverse strand, counting down.
AATTTATAACCTAGGATTCCTACTGATGCTTGGCAAAACTCTTTGCGGTATATTTAGGGTTTGCTCTGGGGATGGGTTTTCTTCATGAAGAGAGAGATTCTGGTCAGTGAAAATGGTGTTTTCTCTTTAGATTAACGGTGTGTGGAAAACAATGTGTGAATGGTTGCAAGCTCGAATGCTTGGTAAAAATTAAAGAAATCATAAAGTCTCAGGCACTGATCTTGAGTGTTCTAGATTAACTAACATGTACTTTGAATTACATATCTACTCGCCATTTGACATGACATATAGTCATTTCCCAAACCGGGTCTTCATTTAACTTTAAAACCTAAACCCTAAGAGCCTACCTTGTTGAGGGATAGCATCTTGTTAGGAAAAAATCTCCCTAGCCATAAAAACACATTTCAAAAACCCTACCCCATGATAACTAATAGGAAACAACTAATTGAGCCTCAATGGATCTAATGAAAGTATCCATTGAACTCAAGAAGCTTGCTAAACACACATTAAAGGGAGCATGCTTAAGAGGTTTTAACCTCAGTGAAATGCAGGGGCATAAATACCCTAAAATACAAACATGAGAAACATGAGACATGTAGCTAAACCTAAAAACAACACCCAGTGGCCTTCCTTCAGGGATCGGGAGATTGGCTAGCATCCCTTGATTTGTCATCAAATCGAGGGTGTTTGGGAACGAAAGTCAAGAAAAATTAGAGGAAGAATAGAAAATCTGCTTGATGGAGGAAGCTTCGTGCTTCTGATTGATTGAATGAACTATTGATTTGATGTCTTTCTTGCAAGCACAGGATTTGAGCTTATCATCAGCCTCAGTAAAGAAGGAAATTACACAATTGTACTAAAGAAACAGTAAGGGTAAACTTGTATTAAACCACCGGTTCAAGCGGGATGAGTCACCCGGTGAGAGTCTTTGAAATTTGCGGTGCAAAGTCGCGACGCCGTTAAGTGAAAGTGGCACTCTGTGAAATTTACTGCGATCGCGAGCTATGATTCTTGAAATTTTGCGGCCTCGAAATTTCAAGATTAACTCTTCATTCTTCAATAAATTTGCTCTGAAATTCCTCTTGGATTACCTGTGTGAGTCTTCGAATTCAGCTGAATCGTGTGTTCAAGTCATTGAAATTGTGACTTATTTAATCTGCAAAACTACCCGACAACTAAAGTAATATGATCAGTAGCAAGAACCGGACACTTATGCAATGGTGGGTTATTAGGAAGCGATTAATTACCATAATATATAAAACCTCTTTTACATGATACAACAAGGCTCAATATTGCACTATTTGGGTACTAATCACGCCCCAAACCCCGAGGGTCCCGTTGACCAACTGTCAACCTACGGAATACCTATGGGTATCGCATATCTCGATACTACACTATTGTGTCTCATTCACGGGTCATTTATAATTAGTAGCCCCATCAGACATTTCAACAACACTCAAATATTACCTAAGACTATGTCACAATAGTCCTTAGAGTTCAACATTACAACACTCTTATAAAATCATATATTAACACTATTTGTTCTAATATATTTACAAATGAATATCAAGGCCATCGCTAGATCACTTAACTTCACAATTACACTTTCGGATGAAACAGCGTCCGCGGTCAATGCGTCTGCTTTTGAAAAATTTTCCGCAAGTTGACCGCAATGAGAGCCATCACCACAGGGCTACTCCACCTAAGTTCAAGTAAATGTCCACTCACCATTTCACAATCACATTCTAAGAAGAGCATGCAATTCACATATGGAATCACCATTTCATTCAATGAAATGAGATACAACTTCGTCATGTACCATCGTCAGAGTCTCACGATTCCCTCACGCAGCGCTAAACCGTAATAGCTACAATCGTCATTACGGATGACATCTAATGATCATTTTCAAAACAAATTTTATTTGCTTATCGCCAAAAGTTTTTGGATGATACATCTAATGATCATTTTTACATTCAAAATCATGCGCCTTTTTTGTGGGTGCGGTGCGGTGTCTCATGAGCTCATAAACCCAGCTTTACGGCCTTTCGTTGGGGACATGTTTTGACCATAATTGGAAGGTTTGTTGTCTTTCGAGGGGATCTATCACAACTTCTTTGCGATGCTCATTTACATATTTCCTTACCATTTAATCTTAGTCTGCGACTACATTAGGCGTTGTCCCTTTACTTGAGCCACCTAATCATACACCAAGCGGTGTTGATTTACTAACCATGCACTCCACCCATGTCCGATGTCCTGTGTATACAATGCAATTATGCCACATTCTTAATTGTACTATGTCGGATATATATGATGAATGCTATATGGAAAATTTTATCAAAAACATGCATATCACCAATGCACATCTGGAAATTACCATCAAACATACATATAATTCCCCTACAACTCATCGTGTCAATGTATCACCGCAGACATATATCAACATCCACCTTCAATATTATAGTTAAGTAATGAAGCACTTTATCCTACAGAGCTACAAATTACAATATAACATACTCACGAAACTAAATGTAACAGTAATCATGTAATGTCGTGTCCTACTAGCGTACAATTCATCATATGATATGCGTATTACACATATCAACATGTCATCAAACAAACATGTCATACCATGCAATTAGTACCATAGACTTATGATCAAAATTTTATAATCATTGTGACACCAATTCCATTTCACAAACATGATCAAGTTCAGACTCAAAATCTTTTAAAAGAGTCCGAAGCATGAATCGGGTTTGGATGAGAAATGTGGTCGTCCGAAGTTGGAGTGCAATAAGGGCCACACTATTGCGCCAATCCCATCTAATAGTATGCCCAGGGTTGAACATTTTGGAAACTCCCAGTAAGCAGGTTTAAACCCAGGTCGTTCCAAAAGCAACCCTTTGGGTGTCTAACATTGTCTCAATTGACACCACAAATGAGGCATATTCAATTAATGCTAAAACATGCCATAAACATGGCTGATATTAGTCCAAAGCATACTAAAACAATAGCTCAAGTGAAAAACCCGGGTGGGAGAATCCCTACCTCTTGGAGCCTCAGCCGTGAATATGGACTTTACTTGATGATGAGTTTGAGACCAATAGGAACATCACTTTTCTTTTCTCCTTCTTTCTCTCACCCTTTCTTCTCCTTCTCTCTCTCTTTTCTTTTCTTCTCGTTCTTTCCTTTATTTCCTTCTCTTTCTTTTTTTCCTTCCTTTTCCTTCTTGATGGTCTACCTTCCTCTGAATAGCTCCCACACCCATATATAGCCTTCTCATGTGCCATGCATGTTGACACACGACATTCCATGTGTCTGCGCATGGATTGCACCATGTGTTATACATCCCATAGGCCTTTTCCATGCACATTGACACATGGATTGCCATGTTCCTCACGGCTTACCATGTGTCACCAATTCAGCTCTCCATGTAATGGCGGAACGCTCGTTACCTTAAGCGTGAAATTTCGACTATCTCGAGATTCGCGAAATTCTCCTAGGCAGCCCAAATTTACGTTGACAAACCCAGCGGCAGTCTGGTTACGTCTGTCCCGAGATCCCAGAAAATTTCAGGTTTTCAACTTTTATCATAGCGCTAAGTTCACAATGTTTGCCCCATTTTTTTGGAAAAGCTCAAATTTACCCGAGTTTTACATTATTCCCCCATTAAAAAAATTTCGTCCTAAAATTCATATGCACATATACATACAATCACATGCATATGCTACAATCATTCATTTTTTTTTCAAATGACTAAACAATGTACCTTCATCCTCGAATAAGGAAGGATTAGTGGCACGCATCATGTCCTCGTGTTCCCATGTTACCTCCTCTACTCCTTGGTACTTCCACAACACCTTTACTAGCCTCACAATATTACATCGTAAAACCTGATCCCGACTATCCATAATATGCACAGGTCCCTTCTCAAAGGTCTCATCTGCATCAACAATGAGCTCCCTCTAATCCACAACATGAGTCGGGTCTGGAGTGTACTTTCGGAGCATGGAGACATTGAATACCTCATGGACACTCGATAAACTTGGCGATGGTGTCCCGATATGCAATTTGTGCCTACCTCGAGTATCTCAGTGAAATAAACCTCAGCGATAGTTTTCCTATGAAAACTAACCACTTCTCTCTTAGGCATCACCTTTAGAAAACACAGTTATACGCCTCAAACTTTAAGAGGTCATCATCGCTGTCGTAGCTCTTTGTGACTCCTAAGCCATGAAGTCACATACGTATCAAGTCCACCTTCCTGAAGGTGTCTCTAAGCAATTAAGGACAATGGTGGATCTCTCTCCCACCTCATCAACAAGCCAGGAGACTAACATGGCCTCCGATATGGTGCTGCCTCATAGGGTGCCATCGTATACTCTACTGATGTGTTGTGGCGAGCTCCACTAAGGGTAAATGCTCTTCTAACACCTTAAGATCCAGGCGCATGCGTAGCATGTCTATGTGTTTGAATGGTTATCACATGACTACTTGGTTTGTGCGTGGATGGCAGTGCTCATCATTAACTTTGCCTGCATGGCTCTCTGGAAACTCTTCTAAAAATGAACCGTAAACTTGGGATCCTGATCCGATTCGATAAATTTGGAACTCCTTGGCAAACGATCTCGTATGTACAACCTGTGAAATTCTTCCAATGTAGTCATCATGCAATATAAAATGTGCCAACTTGGTGAGCTAGTCCTATCTTTACGCATCTATCGCTTCCCGGTGTTTGTGATTTAATTGAGTCTAAAATCCATCGTGATATGTTCCCACTTCCACTCTGCTACCTCCAGTGGCTGGATAGCCCTACTGGCCTCTAGTGCTCAGCCTTTATCTATTGGCACGTGAGGCATCGTCAAACGAAATCCCTAACGTGTTTCTTCATCCACTCTGATATCTTGGCGATGAATCTCGGTATCTTAATTGCCATCTGGATGCGACAAATTAAAACAATGGAACTCCTTGAGGATCACCATATACACCGAATATGCCGTAGAACTCTGACAGTCAGCATGAAGACTACCATCGTGCATGGCCCGACCTTCATCTTGTACACGGTGTGCGATCTCGGAATGGATAATATCTGCAGTATCCTGTCATGGGACTCAATTACTTTGCTCAATAGGAAGGTATATACTAAACTCCCCAGCGTAACACCAAATACCTAATCATTTTTGAAACATAATTAGGGTATATTATAGAAGATGCATTTGAAATTTTCAAGAGTATTAATTTGCTATGTCAGAAGAAATTGAAACCAGATTTGTATAGAAGAAAGCGTAAATTTTTAATTTGTCAAAATAGAGACACAAAAGTCATTTGATAAGAAGATTATAGGCTAAAGTTGAAATATGAATAACTTGTGGTGCAAATAGAGACAGAATAAGCCAAAGTGCAATAAAAATAAAAATGTGATCAAGGGATAGACCAAGTTTGGTCTCTCATTTGGAAGAGAAAAAACGTAGAGGAGGAGAAAGAAGAAAGGAAAGAGAGAAAGAAAGAAGAAGAAGAGAAGAAGAGAAGAAAGAAGAAGAAAGAGAAAGGTATGGACTTTGGACTTTTGTATGGATTTCTACTATGGTTTTGGAATGGAATACTTTATGATTTTGTATGGAATAGTATGGATTTCTATGGTTTGCTATGGATTGGTATGGATGAGTATGGATTACTAAGGGTTTGTATGTGGATATTAAGTGTGTGTTTCAATTTCTAAGGTTTAGTTAGAATTCATCACAACCTAGATTTGTTGAAATATGGGTTGTAGTAAAACCCTATTTGTATCTTAGTGATGAGTATGAAATCCTCCCTTTAGGTATGGATTCTTGGATTATGAGGTATGGATACCTATTTGGGTGTTAGGAAGTTAACCTAACTTACAAGTATTTGAGATTGTGTTTGGAAAAACCCTAATTAATCTCTATGTTTGGTTTTGGTTGGGTTAGAACACACCTTGGAGATGTTTCACGAAGGTATATGAGTTTACTTTTCATTTGATTGGGTTTTCTTAAAGAAAAGGCACGAAATCAGCAAAATCTGGGCGAATTTCGAGTCCTACACATGACGTAGGGATCTACGCGATGGCGAGTCCACGCTAGTCGTGTATAATCACTGCTCCCATGGCTTGGCCGGTTAGTCTGTAGTGCGTGACATGGCCCCTCTCTTATTCACGACTTGAAATTGTTGTGTTTTGTTTTTGTTTTGTTTTAAGTTGCTCCGAGACTTGTCTATTGAACAAACAGAACCCTATAAGTTATTGTAAGAAGGGTCCCATTCATGTTTATGGGTAAAAAAAATTAGACATTGCCTGCTTGCGGCTGACGAAGTTGATGTGGAGCTGGCTGCAATGCTATGATAAGATAATAAGTTCTTGAACACATATAATTGTAGGACTGCCTAAGATCGAATATTGAATAACTTGGTACCTCTATTACATGAGCAGGCACATATAGTAATTCGATACTCTCTTATTAGTGCGACGACACTCTCTGACCATGCTTCGACACATTTAGTACTTTGGTACTCTCTGATTAGTGCGACAACACTCTCTGACTATGTTTTGGCACATTTAGTACTTCGGTACTCTCTGATTAGTGCAACGACACTCTCTGATTGTGCTTCGGCACATTTAGTACTTCGGTACTCTCTAATTAGTCTTGTTGACACTCTTAGTCAATGCTTCCCGGCCTCTGCTTTATCTTTCTGACACACCGATCTCTTGTACCATACCTTCGGTACTTATTATGCTATGTCTTACTCATTTCTTATTACTAGTCTAGGTAGTTCAACAGGTTATATGATAAGAGTGAATAAAATAGAGTAAATAGTAGTACAAGTATAGCTTTGTGACACCTACGGGTGCCTCGTACAAATTATAAGCTCGTAATGCTTATGGTGCCTCATTTGATATAAACTCAGTAAAGTGCACCTACGGCACTACCTTCATACAAGTATAGGTTTTGAAGTACCTACGGGTACCCGTATAAGTATAAGCAATGCTTAACTCCCTACGAATCACGAGATAAGCATAAGTGCGCTATATAAGTACAAGTATGTGTATTAGTTTGCTGGATTCATGAACAATTATGATGCTCCACTATTGTATATATGTTATTGTTATATGTTTACTGTAAATGAGTGTTAGTGCATGTGTACACGTATTAGTCATATGTTTCCCACTAAGCGTAAAGCTTAGCACAGATTTTAATTCGTGTGAGTCACAGGAGGAGGACGTCAGGTGATCTTCGCGTGCTAGGCCATCACACTTGTAGGGTTCACCACACATCTTTGCATATGATATTTTGATTCAATTATAGGACTTAGAACCTGTGTCTAAGAAAGCAGTGCTTGGTCGGTATAGCCTCGCGCGCCCCTTTGTACGCCTAGGCGGGGTTGGGTTTGTGAGCAAGTTAATATCGAGAAACTTAGGTTTAGGCGTTTCTTGAAAGAATCTTAGATTAAGATGTACCTATATAGTAATGTGTTGGCCTAATGCAGATGTCCTTGTTTTGTATATTGTCTAGAATGGATTGGTTATCAAAACATCAGGCCATAGTTGATTGTGATAAGAAAATAGTCCTACTTAAATGTTACGACCTCTCCCAAGTAATGGGGTGGTTGGGGCGTGACAAAAGCTTACCTTGAGCATGATCAGTATCTTGTAGTCTAAAGCGCACAACCTCGAGGCATCTTGCCATTCTGGAAAGTTATGCTATCCAGTGCTCCCGTGACTTCCAGCGAGTCAAGCGTCAGTGTGTAACATTGCCTTATTGGGATGGTAACAATCTAAATGAAGTCATAATCCTCGAATACTCCATCCATATGTGTTGCCTCATGTTGAGGTCACCTTTATCTAAAGATATACTTTAGACTTTTGTGATCGGAATACCTTAAAGCATTCTGTATGAATGATGGTGCCAAATCTTCAAGGCAAAGACTATAGGCTATGAGTCCATGTCATGTGTAAGGTAATTTAAGCTCGTGGTTCTTCATGTCCAAGAACCATATCCTGACTCCCTCCGGATTGCATCAAAACACATCTCTGATCCGTCTGTTTGCGCTGATGTACATTTGTCCATTTCATAACTATTAGAATAAATTGATAAGCCTCCTTTTCAATTCTGTAATGCACACTCACCTGATCTGCATTCCACTCAAACTTGACCTCCTTGGTCGATTTTCATAGAGACAGACTAATGTCCGGGAGAAGTCTTTAATGAACCTCCTGTAATACCCTTCCAATCTCAAGAAACTATGTATCTCAAAGACTGACTTTAGTCTCTCCCAACTCATAACTGCGTCGACCTTCTCCGGGTCCACTGATACACCAGAAGCTGACACAACATGTCCCAAGAATCTCACCTCAATAAGCCAACACTCGCACTTACTGACTTAGCGTACAACTAATGTTCTCTGAGGGCCTAGGGAACAATCCTCAAGTGATCCTCATGCTCCTCCTACAACTCAGAGTAGATCAATATGTCATTAACGAAGACTACCACAAACTAAATCCTGGATATCAGAGCACAGAACACCTATATGTTGGGCATGGTGCCCTAAAGCATGTAGTTTGTGTATCATCAGAAAACAATTTTCTATCTTTGATTCTTTATACATGTGTTGTATAATTTAGTAAATATCATAAAATCCCAAGTTTATTAATGTTGACTATAATCTTAGTATATAACAAGTATATGAATGATTAAGATTATGAATAATAAACTAAATTGTCAGATAGTAAATCGTAGGGATCTTTGATCTATGATGTTCACTACTAAGTCACAGATTACTTTAGACATTAAGAATGAGTAATCTTGATCGGATTACGTGAAGTGACAGTAAAGGGAGGTGCTTTATGTATTTGATTACATAAGAGGGACCGAGACCTTGGATTAAACTCTTAAATAATGCATATAAGGAATTCTGATTAAGAGTTTAGCGTGTCCTTAGATGATTATATCTTTGATTGATCTTAATCTGATTAGCCGAGGGACTTCTCCCATTTCAATAGTGCCTTTTATTCATGGGTTCTGATGCAATCTAAAAGGCAGACCCAATACTCCCTCAGGCCCATTGGGATAGATAAATTTGAGGCTATGTCCCTACAGATATGGAATCAAACCTTTCTTGAGGAAATGGGATAATTGGTTTATGAGTTAGAATATAGAGTGAGCAGTTTTAATGCGCTAATTTATAATTGGTTTATAAATTAGCGTTCACTAGTGAATAATTGAACTTGGGATAAGATATCACTAAGAGGGTAAGCAGGTAATTTCTTCTTCCCAATGATGGACCAATTTGGAGGATTGAATTCCATGTAATGATCATATCAATGGGCCTTAGTATTATCACTATGTAAATTATTATGTAGAAATTACAAGGTTGATTTCAGATTTTGCTGAATAATACTAGAACTAACAGATGATTAAACAGTTAAATTTAATTAAGTGTGTTAGTATGAGCTTGGGAACCAGGTCCATACTGATCAGAGACTCATAGCTGTTTCTGGATTAAATTAGCAAGAAATCCCCCTTGAGGCATAGTTGTAAAGAATTGTTTCATAGCAATAAGTAGTAATTATTGGATAATTAAATGTTAATTAATTAATTGAATTAATTAATTAATAGTAAAAAATACTATATGGATAAGCTTGTTGGTTATTTGAGAAATTAATATATTAATTAGTGTGAATTAGTAGTGTATTAAATACTATATGGATGGCTTGATTAATTTGAGAAATTAATCCTATTTATTTTGAGTCTTAATTTGAATTAATTTTAATTCAATATCTAAATATCACCACTTAATCAATGGTTGAGATATTCAGAAATATTATAAATAGAGGAGCAAACCTTAGGCATTTGAAGTGATAAAAGTGAAAAAAAAAAAAGAGAAGAGTTTCACTTTTTTTGCCTCCATCTAACCCTCTCGATCTCATGTGTTGAGAATATCAAGAGTTCTAAACAAAACAACTTCTTTAATGTAATTCTGCATTGCCCATGATCTTGAATGAAAGCTTGGAAGATCATGGAAAACATGGAAAAAGAAAAAAAAAAATGATCTTGAGTTGTTAACCCTACTTGCCAGAAAAATCTCCTTAATTTGATTGAGGTAATTCTTCTTTATTGTTTGTTGATTAGTATGCATGTACCATAGGATCGTAAAATGAGTTTTTATTATTTTAAAAAATTCCTGAATAAAATTATTTATTTCAAACTTTGATTTGAACTTTCAAAACCTTCTATTTGGTATCGGAAGGCGGTCTATCATGTATATGCATATTAATGTGTATGGGCATTCTTGCATTATTGTGTCTTGTGGATGTATAAATGTTATATATTGATGAATGTTTGAATGTATGTAAAAATTTTAAAGTGATTAATTGTATGGTGTTTGGGTTAAGATTTGTTGATCTTTTTCTTTTTTGGATCTTGTGTAAGCCATAATGGGGCATAAGTTTTTATAATTTATTTTTGTGTAAATATGCACGAAGATCGAATCAAGATCGAAAGAAAGTGATTGAATAGCCCAAAGCTAGGGTGTCTTGTTGACAACAGATCAACATGAATATTCATGGATGGAGTAACTGACACCACTCGTAATCAGTGATCTCCCTTTGTCTGGGGAGCTCTACCCAGTATAACTGTCCCAAATCACATGGCAACTGTCCCAATATTTTACAAAGACCACCATAGAAAGGTCCACATATGGATAAAAATTAGTAAATGGCCACTTGGTCCGTGTATCAATACTCACAAAATATATCCCAAACCATTATGTTACATAGTTCAAGAGTTAATAAGTCACTCTTAATTCAAACATATATTAAATTTACAATTTCTAATACATGTTATACAAGCGATACAAACAACTGGCTTTCTTCTAAAAATCACGACCCTAGTGGCGCCGCCTTCGATCGCTCACATGCAGCAAATAATATTCCCTCGACAGGGTGAGCAATGCCCAGTAGTGGAATTACACAACTTGGGTTACTCCCCACCTAAGTGCACATATCATGGCAAACAATCACACTCATGCAAATACATGACCTACTTGAATGTCTACATGCCCATTCCCATGTCTCGAGTCTCAGGCCCCCTCACCTGACTTAAGCCAAATGCGAGAAAAACCTCCTTTTCATTTATTTCATACCATGCATCTTAATTTCGATTTGCCCAGCGCATAAATGCATTATGCCATTCCAAACCACACATGCCAATATATCCTTACACACATATTAACAAAATTTACATACATACATGTTATTTAATTCGCATTAATAACATTAAATTAGCTAATTTGAGCTAAATTACAATTCATTTCAATGGCTTACACAATTATATTTTATATAATTCCACACCATGTTAACACATTTAATTACATGCATTAACATAATATTATTTCTCACACAATTCCAAGCCATTCAACTTACAACAATAACACCAAAATTAGCTCACATGGGCTAATTAACCAATCAAGTAATTCACCTTAAATCACCCAAAACACACAAAAATCACACAATAATACACGTGAACAGTGAAACCCTACGGTTGGCACTATTCACGACCACACTAGAGATCATCTCATTCGGTTCAAGTATTTTGAGATCGCAAACACGGCTAATTCAGGCCTCAAAACATCCCTAACCATTCACATGGCTCTTAATGAGAATAACCTAAAGTAAGGAAGACCTACCTCTTGGAGTTGTCGAACTCGTAATCGTGTCACGATGTAGCTCTGATCGCGTAGATCGACTTTGCTTGTGCTAAGTTGAAATGAAATGATTACGAGCATTGGAAATCTAGAAGAAGCCACTCTCTCTCTAAACACTGAACCGGCCCTCATTGCCTTTTTCCATCCCTCTTACGTTTGTCTTCAAATTGGTGGAGAAGATAACTATTCATCCTTGTCTTTATTCTCTAAGCTTTCATTAATTCTCGACTTGTCCTTTGTCTTAATTTTGACACATGACTTAATCTAAGCCATTCATCTCATCCTCTCTAATCATGCAACATGTGTCACATGAGTACATGCAGTAGGTGACTTTTGTCACACCACATGTCTTTCACTCTTGCCGCTTTACTTCGCACCCAAAGGCTACGTAAAAACGTGAAACTCCGACCGCCCCGCACTTAAGAATTCAATGTGGTAGCTAGATTTCGCGAGACGATTCTAACCTGAAATACGCTGGTCATCCGAGATCTAGAAAATTTGGGATTTTTGACCGAAATGACCATTTTGCCCTTTTTCAAAATTAGATTTTCCTGGTTTCACATTCTCCCTCAAAAGAATTCATCTCAAAATCCACACACACGCATCCAACCAAGTGCATATGTAACCCTACACAATCCCGCTCTGTGTGTAAACACTAACCTTCCTGTTGTCACAATCACGATACAATCCACTGACCATTAACCTAATCCATGTCATGAATGACATCCATATACCGAGCCTCGCTACCACTAACACCCAATTCAATTTCTAATGGGTATCCAAATCCTCGAGTCACCCTAACTCCTATCACTCAACTCTAAGTCTACGTGGATAACCATGACCGTGTTTTCATCTCGAGTCACTCCGACTCCTATCACTCAACTCTAAGCTCCATGATAACTCGACCGCTTGTTTCATCTCAGCAAATGTAACTTTTCGCCTACACCGCGAGCCTCTTACATCCACACGTAAATTTTATATTCCACGTCTCTTACACTCCATTACGTAAATTCTGATTTCCACTGTCTCTTACACTCCATATAGAAATTTCGATAACTCCATGGGTCTCTACACCTATTACCGTAAATTCGGATATCTCCTTGCCCTACACCCACTACGTAAATTTTTATAACACCCACAAGTCTCTTACACTCACATAAATTTCGATATCTCCACAGGTCTCTTATACCCACACAAAAATTTCCTCTTTGAGCATCTCCCCACGGGTCTCTTACACCTACATGTACCGATAGCTCCCGGCCCTTTACACCCACGTAAATTCGATATCTCCTGCCTCTTACACCCACACGTAAATTTTTGATTTCCAAGGGTCTCTTTACACCTACACAAAATTTTGATAACTCTACTGGTCTCACCCACACAGAATTCTCTTGATAACTTCAATGCCTCTTATAAATTACGTAAATTTCTTGATATCTCCAATGTCTCTTACACCAACAAATAAACAAGTGGATATATCACCGGTTCTTACACCCACACAGGACCTTCTTGGAGCATCACTACCGGGTCTCCATCACCCTAACTCCAGGCTTTTCACCTGAGGGGATTAACGCCCTTCCTTGCTTCGTTTCAACACACGTTAATTACTCATCTCTCGATTGAACTATGAGTCTCACTGGATGGCCCCAAAGACAAACTCAACCCACACTCACCAAGAGTGGTGAATGACCATACCGTGCACCCACACCCGACTCGACGCGATGTCACCGTGCACCCATACCCGACTCGATGCGATCCCCCCCCCTATGGGGTCCACCATGAGTAGTATCTCGGAGATCTCTAACTCAAAATCCCAACCTATTAGGTCAACTCTCACCCTACATCCTAGGGAAGAACATCCACACATGGCTTCTGATTCGTACAAAGCAGTGTGTGGCAATAGAATCAACAAAATTTGTATCCTAGGTGTCCTAATGCCGTAGTGCGAAGCATCGCAAAGATAGTGGTCTAGGTCAACACTGGGATGGGTTTTCAGGAAATGAGAAGTGCAACAGTTGAAAATGGTATTTCTCCTCGATTTCGGTTTGCTCAAAACAAAGTGGGTCGATGGTTGTAAACTGGGAATATAAATTAAAGGAAAATTTAGAAAAGAAGAGTCCTTTAAGTCTTGGGTCACTGGATTTGATTTTTTTTAAGGTGTATTCATGCCTCGTTTGTTTCTCGCATCGTGGATAATGACCTATAGTCGTTTCCCAAACCGACCGATTCGCAAAGAAACCTAAACCCTAAATTACTCCCTCATGATATGGCATTCGGGAGCATTCAAGTCCCTAATAGAGTGCAAATGGCCTCAAAAGGCAACCTACGCAATCCAATAAGAGACAACCAAGGGGTGACGGTGGATCTAAGATTAAGCATCCATCAGAATCCACAAAGCTTGCCAAATACACATCAAGAATGGATCTAGGAGGTTTCCTCAACTCTGGGAGTGAGATGTAGGAGCTTAAATGCTCATAAATGCAAGTAAGATAAATGAGAGGGCATGAAAACTTACCTCCAAACCTCCAATTGACCCTCCTTCAAGGAAAGGGTTACCAAGCATACCTTGGCTCACATCACTAAGGTATGCCTGCTGCCGAGAAAAATGAAAGAAATGAACGAAAATGAAGAGACACAAGAGGAGTGAGAACCTGAAAAGCAAAACACTCGAAACCGAAAGATTGAGACTGATTGATTTGATACAATGCAGGCTTATATAGCCTTACAAAATGTGTGAAATACCAAAATGCTCTCAAATATATTATTACAATAGTAATACAAATGTAATTAAACAAAATCTGAAAATGTATTTGGAATAAAACACAGGATGATTTTCATGATGGGCAAAGGAATTCTCGCTTAATAGCTTAAAAATACAAGGCATACGAATTAAATTTTCGCTTATGCACAAAGAACTTCGCTTATGATAGCGAAATTTCACTAAATAATTAAAAATGCATAGCTTAAAATTCATTGATATTATAAATTTTCGCTATGGTTACACCCTTCGTGAATCCTCGCGAAATTTTCGCGAATGCATAGCGAAAATCGTTTGCCTTGCTGCCTCCTCGCCTCTTTTTGCCTCCTCGCATCTCCTTTTCATCATTTCCACTGACATTTCTTCATTTTCGCTGATGAAATCACCGTGAATTCTCAACATTTAGCACCAACACTACATCAAACTTGAAATTACTGGGTCGAGGCCTCGCAAAACCCGCAAAATTACCAAAAATGAACTCAAACGAATCAGAAGGGTACTAAGTGGACCTCCGCACATGTCAATCGGGTTCAATCTATATGATTAGCGCGCAAAAGCACTCAAAACCTATCTTAAAAGAAATCAAATAGCACTTTCGGGGCACTAATCACACCCCCCCAACCGACACGTTGCTAGTCCCTAGCAATGCTAAAACAATAAAGGTATGCATGTCAGGCTTTACAAAAGTGTATATTGTTCAAAAAGTGTGTGTATTAAAACCGTCATAAGAGAACAAATGCCATAAGAACAAGTTTTGTGGCAACATCGGGTTCCAAGGAATCTCAACCTCGAACTTCCACCAAAAATCTAATTGTTCCTAAGGTAACCAAATTTGAGTCAATAAGTTGCAAAAGCTATTCTCCCTAACCTATAGGCTACTACTATGGCCTTAAACCTGTCGGGATCAACCTAAATAAGACCAGCTACACTTTTATTTCTTTCTTTGATTGTATTATAGGGTGCAATGCTAAAAACTCAACTTTACCAAAGTCCGTGTAACGGGGGTCCACCGATGACTCCCAACCAATTAAGGTTTAGGGCATCAAGCCAAAAGGATCAATTGACCACAAACTCTACAGGCTTCACCCCGGACTTCGAATGACTTCGAGAATTAAGCACCTACAACTCGCTAAACTCCACCCATCCACCCGTGTAGCGAACACTAAGCCGATGACTCCCAACCAATTAAGGTTTAGGCATCGGGCTTTAAAGGCTTTCGCCATATTCCCTCGACTGTTCTGCTTCAAGGCAAAGAATACCTTTCTTTTTTCTTTTTCTTTTGCTTTTCTTTTGTTTTTTTTAATCGGGAAGACTACATCGTCTTCTTTTCTCGTAACAAAAACTCATTATGGTAGTCAATGACTAAGCCCGATTATGCAAAGTAAAAATAGGTATATAGCTTCTCAACCTATTGATATAAACTGATGTGCAATGTGTGTGATTAACTAAAGGCGGATGCAAAAGGTTGAATATGTTGGAACTTCAATCGACCAAAAACTTAATCATGCATGGAATTGTTCTAAAATTATGGTAGCATACAGAGCTTCAATTTTTCAACTAAGGGAGTATATAAACACAAAAATATAAGCACAAAAATGATTCGTTGTAACAGAGAAAAAATGTACTGATGGTATATTTCATGTCAAGATATTTCACAAAATTATCGCCTTTTCAAAAAGAAACCGTGTGGTACTTCCAATAGAAGATGAAACTAATGTTTGAACCAAGGAGGGAATGGCATGGTCAACAAAGGCACTGAGACTCCACTCAATGCAAAGAGGAAAAATGAGATTCTCCCCGCATCGCAACTCCTAAGCAACATTTCAAAACCAAAATTGTGATAAGATAAGCTTCAGAATGAGAAAATATTTGAAAAGAAAATAGGTAAAATAGTATAAATCTACTAAAAACCCAATTTAAGACTTAGAATAATATAAAGTAAAAATTTCAACAAAAGTTCGAGTGGTCTCCGGTGTTCCCGCAGAACTACTCCCATTGTGTAAATGAATGATCTCAAGGATGTCCACAGAGGAGAAGCTCCTCCACGCATGCAAAGCGGGTGTGTGCCGCAGTGCCTTCATGCTCGCCTTTGTTTCTCAAGTAATCTGTCTCCGTGGCAAGGTTAACTCGTCAAGTAGAGGAATGGTGGATCTTTCATTAATCGCTTTCATTGCTTTCCATCAATTCTTCCCACGCTTGTTAAGATTACGCCTCCTACCCGTGTGCCACTCAAGCAAATCTCACGTATTTCTCTCATCCTCACCGGTTTTGGCTCATTGCTGCTCAAGTGAAAATGTCAGCCCGTTGTCATGTTACAAATGTGAGTCGCACAACCCCATTCCCAGAATCGATAATGGTATCGCTGATGTGGCCAGAAATGCTTCCTTAACATAATGGGCACTTGATTAGCACCGCCACTCTGGGCTCGTGTCGAACCATCAAATCCAATGATAAGAACTTATCTACTTTTACCAACACATCCTCCATCATCCCTTTCGTATTTCACCGAACGATCTGGGCCAAGGATGTGGTGATGTCGTTGGTTTCGCTTCCTTAAACCTAACTCGCCATATTAATCGAAAATGCAAGAGGTTGACACTAGCACCCAAGTCTAACAATGCTTTTATCAATGCAGGTTCCTCCAATGTTAATCGCGAGAATAACCTCGGATCCTCAGATTTCAACATTGTCTCGAATCGATGACTGGATAACTCTGCCTTTTTGGGCTTAAGAATGCCTTTTTGTCAATGCCCAACCCCTTTTTGATCGCACAGAGATCTTTCAAAAATCCTTGCATGTGCAGGACTTATTCGATGATGTCCAAAAGTGTGTATGTCAATTCCTCTCACCGTTCTTGGGACAGATGCCCGTCATTGATGCCTTCTTCGCTCTAGTTGCTCGGGGAAATGGAGGTGGCATGCAAAGGCTTCATCGAGTCCTCCTTCAAGAAAATGTGTCTGCCCAATTCTTCCCTTTTCCGGGGTTTCAATAGGCTTAGGCACGTCGATCAACCTCTTTTCCACTTCTTAAGGTAATGACAATTTTCACTTCATCCATTTTGTGAGGTTCACCGGAATAGCTAAGTTCATGGACTCTCGATTCCGGGCAGCTGGTTGAGAAGGGAACCTCCCCGCCCTTTGGCCGATTTGCCATATTTGTTATGCATGCCCCAAGCTCACAATCTCTAAGCATAGTTACTTTCCATCCATCTATTCTCTTATTCGAGGAGCTTACATTTTCAATTTTGTTCAACTGAAAGACGATTCCGTTCCCTCCACAAAATTCTACCACCTTGCTCAAATTAAAATGTTTGCCTAACCGTGAGGAGGTGGGTGTCATTACGTCGTGGCTCCCTGGGGTACATATACGTGGAGGTCGAGGTTTCCAGAAAGGTTATGGTGACTCTTCAGCCGGGTCAGGCGTTGCCATATGGAGCATTTGTTCGCGCTTGTTTCGGGGCCCACCACATTTCAGAGATCCCCGCATTAGGGGTTTGGACATGGTTCTCCGGGTGGTCAGCTGGTCAGCAAAGGAAACACTGAATTGCTCATGGCTTCGCCACCGCACTTCGGACCCTTTTCTTTCTAATTCCCTCCAATCTTCTAGCCAAGGTAGATACCTTAGCTTTCAAATCCATATCTCTGAGAGGGTATACATGCCTCTCTTCGTTCACCGGGTGGCTTGAATATGTCTACTTCTCTGGGTTTCGTCTATCCCTCCCTCGAGGTCTTTGCCACATAATCGAGGGAAGTCCATTGCCTCATCAGATTTTTGGCCCAAGAAATCTCCCACAAGGCCTAATAATTGTTTCATGAAGGGATATTCCATCATAAAATGGTTCACCGTAATCCATGTATCAAAACCCTTATGGTGTGGGTATTGCACCTATATTCATAAATCTCTCCCCAAAGATCGTAGATTATTAGTGCCCAAAAAGTGCTATTTCAACCCTATTTATTATAGGTTTTGAGTGCTTTTGTGTACTAATCATTCTAATTAACCCGATTTTCACATTGTTGGGTCCCTACTATTTTACTTATCGATTTTGTGGCAAATTTTGGCAGCTATGAGCTAATTACGCCAAATAGTCGAGCTTCGATCCAAGCACAAAGTAAATTCTAGTCAAACTTTGGGTGATTTCAAATCAGCTGCATCGATGAAAGAAGACCAAAATGTGAAGAAAAACACCACGCAGAAAACATTCGCGTGCACCGGCTTCCCGCTCCAAATAAGACTGCTCCTTCCTGCACTCCCCTCTGCTCTCCCGCATTTCACGCTTTTGTTCTTTTGTTATAGTTTTCGTTTTCTCCTTTCTACCCTCGTTGTAATCACTTATGTTCGATTTGTATGGTATTTCACTCGGCCAGAAGGCTACATAAGCCATTTCAGATATTAATCGTCTGAGACGTTTTTTTTTTTTTTTGCTGTGAATAAAATTAGGCCTCAATTCTCCCGTTTTTCCTTTTTCTCTCATTTTCTCTCCCTTTCTCTACACAAACACCCCTTTCAAGATGAAAACAAAGGATGGTCAGGGCGTAGACCTCTTCCTCCTTGGAAGAGGAGGGCCACGGGCAAATCTGGCATGTTGTATATTTTTCTTGCCTCCCGTTAATGTATAAATCGATTTTTGGCATTTTGGTTCCCAAATTTGTAACTCTAGGTTTAAAGCTCTCGATGTAGTTTTTCGCCAATACTTGCAAGCTTTTGTGTGGTTCGTGTATTTTGGCTAGATACACTCGATATCCATTAGTTGCCCTTTACTTGTTTCACCTGAGTAGAAGGTTATGGGCTGATTTCAACTTTTGTGTTAAAATCTTTAAACATGCTCTCCCTAATGTATTCATGTAAGCTTTTCGGGGTTCAATGGATACTTTCACTAGATTCATTAATGCCTAGTTAGTTGTCTCCTATTAGTTACTGAAGGGTAGGTTTTTGAGACATGTTTTCACTGCAGGAACCATAAATGTTATATAAATGCTTTCTATCAAAAGGAAATTATGAGGGTTTAGTTTTTAAAGTTAAATGAAGATCCGATCCGGGAGATGACTATATGTCATCCTCCCCAACGATGAATGAACCCAAAAAAAAAAAAATGTCCCTCAATGTCTTAGCATCTTTAAAACCCACAACAAATGTCTAATGAGTCTATTTTACATTTTATTTCATTTATTTTCAATTTGTAAACAACCAACCCCTGTTTTTACCCAAACCTTAAAAATCCAAATTTATCTACCAATTTTCGCTCTTCATCATAGTCACTAGACAGAAAACTCATCCGGTTCGAATTTTTGGGATTACCATATCGGGCAGAGCTTGACTACTAAGTAGTAGGGAGGAACTTAGGATATAAATTCTTGGCTGATTCCGGACACCCATCGCGGGCGTGACCAAATGGCGTCACACGGATGGTGCCTATGCATTCCTGACGAGTCAGGAACATCTTGTGATCCTCAACACAAGTTTTGGTGAATTTTTATATTTCATTGTCATTTTTATTTTATTTTCATTTCAAAAAAAAAAAATGCTGTCGCAGGATTGCCAGGTGCCATATTTATACCAAGTAGGATTACATGTCCAAATTGGTTCGAATCAGGACTAAACGGAAGAGGGAAAGAATACGTTGAGTATCTGCTGGAGAGTAACCCTAGGGAATATATGACAATGAGGAACTATAGGAACCTTGCATGGCAAAATCAGCAACCCTGGGAGATAAATCCATACCCACCTACATCCATGAGGGACTATAGAGACCAAGGGATGAGTGCACCCTCCTACATGGTGCCTCCGCAAGATACTCCTCACCTCGTACCACCACAACCAATTACACCACTTCTAGCTGGAGCAGCCATTCTGACCTTACCAAATCCAAATGGGTGATACGTGGGCGTAACAAAGGAATTCAATGCCCAATCGAGCAAAAATATATACCGTGGAGAACTCCGTGACCAAAGATTAAACGGGCTTCAAAGTGAAAAGGATAAGAAAATCTGATAACTGTGATTACTCCATTTCACCTCCCGCCAAGAGCTTGTTCATCAGAGGAGGAGAATCGAGGAAGAAAGGCCCGACCGACACTATTGGGTGAAGAAGCTCAACCCAGCTTCAAACTTCGTGGAGGGATCAAGGAAGAACCAGCAGAAGATCCTGAGGAACTGCAGGATGCCCCACAATTGGGTAGTATACAAAGCCATGGAAAAAGAAGAACAAATTCTTCCTTGTCGAGCGAGAAAGTAATGGAAAGGAAGCAAATGGGAAGAGCCCCAAAACCTACACCCAAGCCACCAATAGCTCCAACGCCCATCTCTGCACCGAGTGTATACTCCGCCAACAAGAAACCTAACACCCGGCAGCAGCACCGCTCCTAAAGGCTAAGTCCAACCTTTTATCACTTACTATGCAAAACTTCAATAGATTATAGCGGCCTTTAAATCAACTTTGCCACTACATCAAAAAACAATGGCAGTCAGCTTCACATCGCATGGCATAGTTGGTCGTCTCAGGCCGGGTTCTGGATTGAGCACCCGGCGCTCAACAAATCTTCATTCACTAGGCACCATCCTCGCAGGCAGAATCAAGTTATTCGATTGCGGCACAAAGAGGCAACAGAATCAACAAAATTTGTATCCTAGGTGTCCCCACTTCACACGAGGCTATCAAGTAGATAAATGGCCTAGGTCAACACGGATGGGTTTTCTTTCGTGAAATGAGAAGGGCAATGAGTTGAAATGGTATTTCGATTTCGTTTTGTCTAAAACAAGGTCGATGGTTGTAAACCCAGAATATAAAATTAAAGGAAAATTTAGAAAAGAAGACTCCTTGAAGTCTCGGGTCACTAGATTGGATTTTTTTAAGGTGTATTCACGCCTCTAGTTTGTTTCCTCGTCGATATTAACCAGTCGTTTCTCAAACCTGACCTCGATTCGCAAAGAAAACCTAAACCCTATAAATTACTCCCCTCAAGAGATATGGAATCTGAGCATTCAAGTCCCTAACAGAGTGCAAATGGCCTCAAAGGCAACCTACAAAGAACTAATAAGAGACAAACTAAGTGGATGACAAGGATCTAAGATTACATCCACCGTAACCACAAAGCTTGCCAAATACACATTAGCTGGGGCCGGGATCTGTGGAGGTTCTCAACCTGTGAGTGAGATGTAGGAGCTTAAATGCTCATAAATGCAAAGCAGGGATAAATGAGAGGGCATGAAAACTTACTTCCACCAAAGACCCTCCTTCAAGGAAAGGGGGCTTTAGCCAAGCATACCTTGGCTCATTACTATGGTGGTATGTTCGCTGCCGAGAAAATGAAAGAAAATGAACGAAATGAAGAGGGAACAGAGGAGCGGAGAATCTGGAAAATTAAAACATCAGAATCGAAGATTGATTAATTTCGATTTGATATACAATGCGTAGGCTTATATAAATTTTACAAATGTGAAATACCAAAATGCCTAAAATATATGATTACAATAGGGACAAAATGGTAATTAAACAAAACGATGTCGTTTGGAATCAAAAATACAGGGAATGATTTTCGCTATGTAGTGAATTTATCTATCATAGCGAAAATTTCGCTATGATAGCGAAATTTCGCTATCATAGAGAAAATACAAGGCATAGCGAAGACCAAATTTCGCTTATGCATTTAACTCGCTTATGATAGCTTAGTAAGGCATAATGGGTTTCTCACGGATTATAAATTTCGCTATGGTTGCGAAATTTGCATCTCATAAATTTTCGTAATGCAGCGAAAATCCTTGCTCATTTCTACTCCGCTCCCCATTTGCCTCTACATTCCATTTCATCATTTCCACTTGACATTTCTTCATTGCTGATGAAATCACCGTGGAATTCTCAACATTCAAAGACTAACACGAGAGCATCAAACTTTGAAATTATTGGGCCGAGGCCTCAAGAAAACCTGCAGAAATTACTAAAAAAATGAATCAAACTAACTGGTACCTAAGTGGACCTCGTACATGTCAATCGGGTTCAATTCATACGATTATATAAACTCGTCACTAATCGCCTTCTCAAAGGCCTCAACCTCTAAGCCCAAATTATCACAATAAGATGCATTAATGAACAATATGATGATTCAATTCAAACGCTTACCTAGTCAACAAGTGTATGTGAAACATTACTCTCGCATATCCTACACCATATGCTCAAATACAGCGACCTTAAGACCTCTCGCCCCAAGAGCACCCGCCTCATATGCCCAGTCGGCGACAATGGTAACACTTCATCCCGCCAGCCAATCTAAACTCTACCAAACTCAGGTGCCCACCTCACTTGCGCCAGTCCCGCCTATGTGACTAGTCCGCGAAGTACTAGGTGCTGGGCCTGGTACCCCAGAACTTATAATTGCCCCCAACTCCATACTCAGCGGAGGAACAAACCAGGTCCTTCCCCGTCCCACCGACCAGTGACTCACGTCTCCAAACCCCGGGACTTGCCCCAAAGGCAATCCCTCCTCATATGTCCAAACAATGCAATGGTAGCACACCATTCGCCATCCCCGACTTCCGGCAACCCTAACCCGTCTTCAATTCTGGGCTGACTGGACCAGGTGTCCTGCCACCTCGGATTCCTCGCCTCCGTACAATCCTCTCGAAAGTTCAGGGTCAGCTTCGGCAGTAAACAACACATTATCCGCCCTACCGACCAAATGTCCATCCTTGCCTCAACTCTAAATGACTTCGGCCCCGTCCCAGATAACCGCGGTCAAGTCTTCCGCTTCTTTCCGGTCGAAGAAGATGGATCTTCCTTCCTCTTACCGCCACTCATATCCTGGATGCCCTCGTGATAACATCTACCTTCTCCCTCTATGGTCATACGTCTGACCTCTAGAGTCCACTCTCCTCTAAATCCATTGGAGGACGATGTGCTTCAAACACTCGGAGGTCGTTGACTCGCCTGTCCCACATGGCACGGTCTCCGTGCGATACAAGTGGATCGTAATCCCTACGGGCCTCAAAGAAGAAAGGCCTCGCTGTCATGTCGACGGTGCCTAACCAGCCTGTGGACGCACCCTTGCGTCCTTGTCTCGACTACCCATATACACATGTCAAATGGCAAGTTAAGTTTCAACGTAGTATCTCTAAGGTGTAAACACAACCTCGAGACACTATTTACATACTAAAAACATTTCATACGCAACATCCATGCATTCATAGTTAATGCAAGATAATAAGTTCATATATTAAATCATATTCAACAAAAAAAAATTATTTTATTTTATTTTTTTCATTTTATTTTATTTAAAAATTTTTTTTTTATTTTTTTATTTTTTTATTTTGAAAAACTGTGAACAAAGGTTCATGAATAAAGATCTATGAGCAAAAGGACTGTAATAAGGTATCGAAGTCAAATCAGCTCTGCCATGTGGGGCACACCTAACGAACTCCCTCGGGCTGCGCGCATCGCGCCTGCCGCCAGAGCACTACGCCAGGTCGTGGGCATGCAGGTACAGACGCAAGCCCAACACCGAACATGTCGCAGCCCCCTCTGGCCAGATCGCGGACTGCAGCCGCTACGCACACGCGCGTTCGGGCCACTGTAGCGGCCTCCGTGGTCGCATCGCGGTGCACTGCTGCCGTGGCGGAAATGTCTCGACACACCCAAAGAGCTGCCACCCTCCTATCGCGATACAATCGCCAGACATGACACGCGACACAACTCCAAATGCGGCTAGTGGCTCGGGCCCGTCACGATACAAAACTTCAGACGCGACACTCACCTCTAAATAGCTAGGCCCTCGCTGCGGCGCCTCGCCGCCTCGCGCTCGCTTCAACCGGGATCGCAGCGTTGTATCGTGAGCCGTGATGCCCCCACGCTTCCTGCCTCCCTAGTGTCACGATATAATCAGCCAGAGTCATGACTCAAAGACTAAACATCGCAAGAGCCTTACCCAATAAGTTACAAGTATTTTTTTTTTAACATCAATTTTTTTTTCATTCCAAATGTATTTGAAAACCAACAAAAAATATATTTTTTTCATTTCAACTAGGACTACAAATATTTGTTTAAATATTTTTTCTGGTTTTACACATCAGAAACCAAAAAAAAAGAAAATCTCTTCTCACTATTTTTTCCGGCGTGCTATTCACTAAGCAATACAATCACATAATTCACAACACACAGATCACACAATTCATAAACAACAACCCATGCTGGAGGCACATCATTCATACATAAAACACAATGCACAATGTCCTAACTCGTTTTCCGCGACCGCCTAGGTAATCACATACCTAAACCCCTCACATCGAGCTACACCACAAGCTGTGATGTCTGCACCCAAAGACCCGGCCTAAGCCTAAGTCCTCAAGTCCTGGCAATCGTGATAATCTAAGCTCTAATACCAAGATGTGAAGTCGTATCGTGGACTAAACTTATGGATACCCAAACCCAGCTCCCTAGGTAATCGCTTACCTAAGCTCCGGGATACCATCGACGCCCAAAACTGCAGGCGTCTTGTCGACAACCCGCAACTCAGCGCATATTCGTGGATGCTCAGTAACCCACACCACTCACAGGAAATTCCAAGTAGTCATTTCCTTCGTATCGAAGCTCTTCCTAAGGTACAATTGTCCCATTCACATGGCAACTGTCCAATATTTTGCAAAGACTAAGACCGTCCATACTGATAACTAAGGTGAAAATGGCCACTTAGGCCCATGTATCAAAACTCACAAAATATATCCCAACCAACAATATTACATGGTTCAAGAGTTAATGTCACTTAATTCAAATACATACAAAATCTATAATTTCTACATGTTATACAACCGAATAAAAAGCCGCCAACCCGTTCTTTCTAAAATGTCGTGTTCCCCAGTGAGCCCGCCTCCCGATCGCTCCCTCGTACCTTGGGCCAATATCCCCCGACAGTGGCGAGCAATGCCCGCAGTTGGAATTCTCACTCCTACTGGGCTACTCCCACCTAAGTGCACATATCATGGCAACAACCACCCAAGAAAAAATACATGACCTACTTGAATGTCTACATGCCTACTCCCATGTCTCGAAACTCTCACCGACTTCACACATGCCTAAGCCAAATGCAAGAAAACCTCCTTCATTTCTTCATGCCATGCACTCACACCTAATTTTCTAGGTTCCGACGCATATGAAATGGCTTATGCCATTTCCAAACCACATGCCAATATATCACTTTCATACACATATTAACAAATTTATATTACATGCCACATGTTATTTAATTCGCATCAATAACATCAAAATTAGCTAACTCGAAGCTAATTACAATTCATTTCAATGGCTTACACACAATTATATTTTATATAATTCAACATCATGTTATCACATTTAATTATATGATTAACATATTATTTCTCACATACCCCAAATATTCAACTTACAACACACACCAAAATTAGCCACATGGGCTAATTAACTAATCAAACAATTCACCTCGAATCACCCTGGGAAAACATACAAAATCATTAATAATAATACACGGGAATGGAAGGAAGCCTAGGGTCGGTAATCGTTCAAGGCCAAGACTAGTGGATCTTCTCATTCCTGGCTCAATATTTCCAGACCGTAAAACAATGCTAATTCAAACCTCGTAACATCCCTTAACCATTCACATGGCTCTAAACAAAGAATACACAGAGAAGACCCATACCCTTAGACTTGCCGAACTCCACTAAACGGTACCCACGCCAGAGTCTTTGGTCAGATCAACTTTGCTTGCCTTGGCCGAGAACCGACGATCCGAACGGCCGAAAATCTAGAGAGAAGCCACTTTCTCTCTCTCTAAAAACTCAAATTTATTGATTAATTGATTAAAGAGTGTAATTATTATCAAATTTATTGGAGCTTGGAATTACAGGTCCATAGTCCCCCGCGCCTTCAGAAACACTGCATAAGATTAAATTAACAAATAAATCCTCTTAGATGGCATACTATAAAAGAAATTGTTCTTATGCAACTATGTAGTAATTATCGATAATTAAATGTTAATTAATTAATTATTGAATTAATTAATTAATAGTAATTACTATATGGATAAAACGGTTAATTTGAGAAATTAATAACATTAATTAATTAATTAATATGAATTACTATATGGATGAAACCTGCCAATTTGATAAATTAACTTATTTATTTTTCATTACTTAATTTGAATACCATTCAATATTTAAATATGCCACTTATCCACTGGTCGAGATCAATTCAAGGCATATTATAAATAAGAGGCAAACCTCAAAGGCCAAGAGGTATAAAAAATTAGAAAAAAATCGAGGAAAGAGTTTCACGCTTCATCTAACCTCGATCTCATAAGGCGAGAATATCAAGAGTTCTAAAACCAAACATTTGTTAATCTCGTATTTTTACACGCATTAGAGTGCAGAGGGAATGGCTTGAAGATCGTGGAAGACATGGAAAAGAAAAAAAGGATCTTGTCATTAACCCTACTGCGAATAAAAATCTCCTTAATATGATTAAGGTAATTCTTCTTATCGCTTGTTTATTAAGATGCATGTACCATGTGGATTGTAAAAGAGTTTTTATTATTTTTAAAAATTTACTGGACCAAATTCTTCCGCTGCAACCTTGTTTTGAATTTTAAAAACCTTCACCCTATGCATGATATCCATAAATTTCGCTTCATTAATCTGAATGGCATCACTGTGAACTAAAAATGCTCGTACCGAGTCCTAAACGTTGTCTTAGGGATATCAACCTCCCTAACTCTCAACTCCGATGATAACTCGCATAGAAGATCTATCTTCTGATGCACTCACTCCTCTCAAATTTAATCAAATAAATCATCAATCCTAGGTAAAGGATACCTTACTGATCGTGAACTCTGTCTAACCTGGCTTCAGAGTCAATGCACATTCGAAGGGTCTTGTCATTTGGAAAACAACACTGCGCCCAAGGTGCTGCCGTATAATAAATCCTCCTGTCTAATAAGTCTTGTAGTTGGACCTAAGTTCCCGTAACTCAATGTGTCATTCTACGCGGAGTCATAGTAATAGCGCCGTACTGTGCAGGTGTAACTTTAATTGTGAAGCTCCATCCTTATATGGTAATCCAGTAGTCATTCCAAAACATTCTCATACTCACAAATTACCCGAGGTAGAATCAAATCCTATCTCACCTCGTTCTCTAAGCCAGCCAACCCGTCAATTGCTCGTGCCACCTAGAGTCATACATGGCCTGAGGTAAAGAATCATGCTTATCCCCCTTAAACATAACACGAATACCATCCTGTGTATAGGTAATAACTCTCCTACGATCACAGTCGATGATGACACGATGGGCCGTCAACCAATCCATCCCGGGGATGACATCAAACTCTAACATGTCCATAACCCAAAGGTCCACCGTGAGTAGAATCCCTGAGATCTCTAACTCATAACCACGGCATATCATATCAACCCTCACCCTAGTTCCTAGGGGAGATCTTACATGCAACGACTTATCCAAGGTCTCAACCTCTAAGCCCAATTATTTCACACATGATGCAGCGATGAATGAATGTGATGTACCATAATCAAATAGTATCCTTGCCCATAGGCGAGATAGTAGAAACATACCCTAAATAACCAACTGATCTACCACCTCAGTCTGTGGTGTAATGGCGTAGACACGCCCAGTCTCGGCCTCCAGGAGTTGGAATGTCCCTCACTTCAACCCACGCCCGGCCCACGTGGCCTGCCTCGCGAAATACAGGTGCCACGCAACACCCAGACTGATACCCCGCTCCCTCTAGTCCATGTTTAGGTAAGGAGGAACAAACTACGTATGTCCATGCCCTACTGATGACTAGGACTATGTTGTCTCATAACTCTGGGATCCCTGCCTCTAAAGGCAATCCCGTCTCAAGTGTCCAGGCTGGTGGCACTGGAAACACACTTTCTTCCCTAGCTAGCTAGAAGCCCTGAAGTGCCTCCCATCTTGGGATGACTGATCCCGGCTCCAACTACTGGAGCCACGACCTGTCTATGAAACCTCGTGGAGAAAGTCCGCTTCTTCCCGAGCTAAAAAGAAGACAGATGGTTCTCCTTCCTCTTATTACTAGCACTCGTATCTCAAATGCTCTTTTCATGGCCATTTACGTCCCTTTTAATGGCCAGAGTCGGTTCGACCATGTAGTCCATTCAGAGAGAAGTCCTACACCCAGACGGATAGACAATTTCGTACCATACCAACTTTCTTTTCATCGCTATGTCTATGGCCATATAATCATCCCCGAAACATGCTAATTTGGTGAACTTAGCCACGTATTCGAGTGCTATCAAGGCTCCCTGTCTCAACTCTAGAAATTCTAAGCCTCGATGTTCATCGACAAATGGGAAAACTACTCACGAAGAGCTCATACTTTAACGATTTCCATGTCATCGCTCTTAGATTCTTTGAGGTCTCACCCAATCCCACCATAGCCTAGGGATTCAATTCTAGATGGAATATAGCTAGCCTTATCTTTACCACATCCATGGCTTCCAATACTCGACCTTATTGGAACCAATGGTTAGCCACCATCAGATCCCCTCCTCCCATGAAGGTTAGGGGATGATGTGCTTTAAACCTTTGGAGGTTACTTAACACAACCCCTCCCACTTTGGGCCTCCGTCACAATTAATACTGTGAAATGGAGAGTGTTACATTGCACTCCCCCCAATAGTAGCAAATGCAGCAGACTCAATAGCTCCATAAAGATTTATTGGTCAAAGGTTCGGCGTGGTAGTGGGTTGCTGTTCACACCCACCGCTTCAAAGGTCTCCTCCCTGACTCTTTCTCTTCCTCAGCTCAATTGCATGTGTACAAATAGAAAATTAAGATTCTCTAAATTTTAACCAGCGCGCATCAACAACCATCGCCGCAGGTATCACATCTCGAACTATTCCGTTTTACTCCATTTTCTTCAACCCCTGGCGTTGTGTTCTCCCACCCTAGTGCCCAACTTTTTCCTATCTATTTTATGTATATAATCTGGTTATAATACAATAAATCATGTGCATGGTTGAGAAAAAACTTGAAATGTACCATAAACGCGCATGATTCTAAACCCATGCTCGCTCAGGTGTTCTGTAGATACTCATGCTTGATACCAAGCCATATTCAAAACTCCGGGGGTCCCGTTAATCCAACCGCACAACCCATGCGTAATACCATATGTATCAATGATCTCGGATGTCATACTCATCGTGTCTCATCTAATTCCAGACTCATTTATGAGTAAAGTAATTTTACTCCTGTCTCTTTCAACCATACTAAATATTACCTGCACTGATGACACAGTCCTTAAGTAGAGTTTATTATAATACTTTTGTAAAATCATATATTAATGTTTATTTTGTTCATAAGAGCTCTGACAAATGAACATCAAGGCCACATGCCTGGGCCTTCTTCTGGAGATACCACACAACTTGATTATGCGTCCATCTGTTCATCCCGCGACCCGAAATATTTCCATAAGAGCATTTACAGGAACAGTTCTAACAAGGGCTATTCCCCACTTATGTATATGAAGTCTCCATCAACGCTCTCTGCAATCACATTCAAACAAGAACATGCCATTCTTATATAACCCACAGCATGCCAGAAATGAGATGGCCCAATATGTACCATGCGCCAGTCTCACAACTCCCTCACAACGCCTGGGAACCCGCGTGAAAAACCGCTACCTCTGATATATCTAATGACCGTTTTCTAAAAATTCATTTGTTTATAAACCAAAAGAGTTTGATAAAGAAGTTTGGCTAAACATCATCTTATATTTCAAAATCACGCGTTCTTTGGTGGGTAATCTTTATTTGTATATCCCCACCTGTCTGCAAACCAAACTGCCACCTTTCACCACACTTAGATCGTCCAGAACAGCGAACTTGTTGGGGTCTTTCAACCAGATAGGATTCATCCAAACTCTCATACTGGCGAAGATATTCTCCTACCATTTAATCAACTGTAGACTTTGTCGATAATGTCCCACTTCGACCGAGCTCCAATTCAAACAAAACAGTTCAAAAAGAGGTGTTAATACCAACCATTCACCTCACACCACATTTAATGTGGATTCCATGCATGCAAATGGGCTGTCATTATTGCGATTGTACCATGTCACATACAAATGCATGAATGCTATGTGATACCGCACAGCGTGGTGTAATGATGGCACCACAATGAATCCTCGCAGTTCATATCAAACATAAATTCCCCGCATTAACCTATTCGCGCTGTATCGCCACGTGCTGATACGACGCCTAGTTATCAGCATACAAATCATTACTAAGTCGGCGCAATGGTTATTCTGATCCTCGCAGTCTAAATTACGCACATAATACGTCCGCAAACAGTTTCATAACATGCGCCGTACGCCATAATCATTACTGTTAATTCATCACATGTCAATGTACTCATGGCACATATCAACATTTCATCAACCGCTACGTCATGCCACGCACCAGCGGCCGTTACAGATTTGGCGATAAAATCCCCCTTCGTCAGGTCGTTGTGGCTACTAAATTCATCTCCCTCCATGTGATCGACTGTATTCAAAGAGTTTTCCAAAGACTCCAGCAAGAATGCAGAACCGGAGTCTAATGAGAAAGATATAGTCGCACGGTTAAAGTGCAACAGGGCTGCTACCATATTAAAGCACCATTTAAATAGTGTGCCCAAAAGTTGCAGAACATTTGAAACTCCCGAGATGGAAATTTTCAACCCAAATTCGCTCGAAGCAAACTCGACCGCCACAACCCATCTCACCCGAGATCCGCAAATGGGCCATATTCCAATTATCGTTTCACAAAGATGCCATAAACATGGCAATAACGTAACCCAAGTAGACTAAAACAATAGCCTAAAAGAATAGAAGAAAACCATGTAGGAAGAATCCTCACCGGGAGTGCAGTCCCCGCCGAAGAAAAGTATATGGATTTCTGCATTGGCCTGAATGAAGCTCAACTGGTTTAACACGTCTTTTCTCCTCCTTTCTTTCTCCTTCTCTTCTTTTACTTTTCTCCTCTCTTTCTTTTCCTTCTTCTTTCCCTCTCTCTCCTTTTTTTTTTTTTCCTTCCTTTTCCTTCTGTTGCTCCTCGGCTCTAACCGCTCCCACAACTCTGATATATAGCCTTCTTCTCTGATAAAGATGCATGTTGATGACATGGCTGGCCATGTGTCAGCACATGCATATGCCTT
This sequence comes from Tetrastigma voinierianum, assembly GCA_016808115.1. Taxonomy (NCBI): domain Eukaryota; kingdom Viridiplantae; phylum Streptophyta; class Magnoliopsida; order Vitales; family Vitaceae; genus Tetrastigma; species Tetrastigma voinierianum. The sequence continues at coordinate 112,069 of JAEQBH010001051.1, read as the reverse complement.
TTCCATGCATTATGAAACATGGATTGCCATGTGTCACCCACATGGCTCTCCATGTGTCGACCTACACTCGTTGCCTCAAAAAACGTGAAATTCCGACTATCTTGGAATTCAACTAAATCATTAGACATAACTGTACCAAGATGGCAAATTAACGATAAAGAGTGTTTTGTTTCATTATCCAAGATCTAGAAAACTTCTTCAGGTTTTCTAATCTGGTATCATAGCAAGTTCACTCATGTTTGCCCGATTATTTTAAAAAGCTCAAATTGCACCAGAGTTTTTCATATTAGTTAATCCTATAATGTATTATGTAGATAATATTGTGTAATAGTATCCAAATTTAGTGTGTGAATATTTTGAATGAGAATTAGTATTTTTATAGAATATAAATATAACTTTTGTAACTCCACTATCACGTGGTTTAATAGTTATACAATGTAGGCGATTAATGGAGGAATGGCTATCATAACCTATGGATTTATTTGTATTCAAGGTAGTAATGCATCATGGCCTATTATTTGAAATAATGGTGATAAATAATGTGTGTAAAACATGTGGTCTTTGATGGGAAGACTGTAAAGGTTTTCTTTTATAAAGGTTAAGGTCTCTAAGTCACACTCTCATGATGCTTATGATGCTTATGTCTTGTTCATCACAAACACATCAAGCTGACTAGTGACTCCATCCACTAATGAGAGTTAAGGAGTTGCATCTAGCTAAAAGATGATTTGCAAGGTAATCAACTCATCAGCAAGTTGTTCTCGCAGATCATGCAAGCGACATGATCATTCATTTATCTTTCTATGCTTTTCTAGTTATTATGTTTATGCATCTAAATTGTTTCTGAAGGATAAATTACTTACCTAAATATTAACAGATCACTCATGAGCTTCATCATGTTGAATTTTTCATGAATGTCTCCACTTGTACCACTTCACGCCTCCTCGATAGTCCTGCCCCGCTCCTTTAGTTTCTCACCACTGCAGAATGTTCGGCTTGTCCTAGGACGCCTCCCATTGACGGCTCATCGCTCTACCGCCCATTGTTCTCACAGCTAACATCACTTCTCTGAAACTACTTCCCATATCTCAGCTCCCGCCTGTCTGTCCATATCATTATCTTAATGACACCACCGCCACAACCCCACTCAATCCTCTAAACTCCCACATCATAAGGATTATTTGCTCCAAGAACAAAATTAGCAAACCAACCAAAAGGTGTAGTCCACCAATCCTCAAGTATTATTAAACTCATATTATTCAAGCTCTTAAAGATCCTCTTAGGCCGCATGCTATGCCTAAGCGAATTTTGATGCCTTCTTTGAAATGGTACTAGATGTCATTTCTCCCATCCATCAGAAATTTGGTTTGGTGCGCGGTGGTTTAATTGGGAAATGATGCTGTTGACAGACACAATTGAAACGCCAGTTCTCCTTACCAAAAAGCTAACGCTCACTTCGCAGAAACTTTCAGCCCAGTTAAGTCTACTACTATAGAGGGTGGTTCTAGTCTATGGTTGCTTGAGAATATCTCCACCCACCGATATTAATGCTTTTCTCCAGTCCTTATGAATGTCTAAATGCCATAACCTTCATCATTGACCTAATTGTCCTCATCATGTTCTGCAAAACTGGAAGAAAGCTATGATTATGGTCTCAAATGTCCTTAATTGATAAGACCACTACGCCCAGGCCTTCTTTACAGTCAGCCTCATAGTCTGCACATCATATTTTTCTCGTGGTTGGGATCACTTACCCATCATAAGTCGATGAAGATATTTTTAGAGGTTAGATCCACCAGTCGATCGCTAGAAGCCCGCTTACTGGCTTTCAGCTCACTGATTAGTCCACTATGGTAAGCTTCGCAGAAATGTGCTTCACCCTTCAAATAGACCTCTCTTCTTCACTAAAAATAATACACCTCTCTCTCTTAGAAGATAACAAGATTAAATAAACTGTAATCTACACCTCTTGTAGTTTTTCCACTCCTTACCTTCCTTCTTCATGATGATCTTCGCCTATGCCATCAAGATCGCCTAATTGCCAAGAGCTCCACAACAGCAATTAATATCCTGAGATATTACCTTTAAAGTTCACAAATTGCCGTAACCATTAACCTTCCTCGCATCATTCATTAAGCGTGATACCTCGTGTTATTGTTGTATCTGTTATGACTTTGTTAGCCCCTTTATTTGACGCCATAGTTCTTGTCTCTTCATGCTACTTTGATTCTAATTGGCCCAACAAAACGCGGACTCCGTATTTCAAAATGCTTACAGATATTTTTTCGTCCTAACGCACCTTCATGGAGTTCAAAAAACAAAACACAATTATTGTCTTTTCTTCACTCAAAGATATCATTCGTTGTCGCCTTTACTTTTTGAACCATAAAGGATTATAATCTTTTAGTGCGACCTGGCTGCCATATTCGTATACCCAATTTAATATGATGGCATCGATGCATGTTAATCCAGTTGAAATATTCCTGATTGATATCTTTGCAAAGGACTTTCATTTTGAGTCTGCAATCTGTCCAAGATGGGGTCCTTAGTTGATGGCGTTTTTGTAAACTAAAAAAATTGAATCCTTTCAAAAATGCAAAATCGAATTTGTAGTCTCAGTGTAGGCGAAGAAAACCAGAAACTTGATCCGGATGACAAAACAAACTCCTTCACACCATTGGACCGCCCACAAATCTGAAGTTATCACATCATTCTGCTGAACTATAGATAGTCGAATTCTCACGTCTCCATTGTCCAAGTCCGTGACTTCAAAAGTAGAGATTGCATGCAATCTGGAAGTTGGGAATGAATTAGTTAAGCCCATAGAAAATACCTAATCCTAAAAACAGATGAAATAAATAGCTTCATAAAATCAAACCCAGCAAGTGCAGATAACACGTGTAAGCACAACGTGGGCTCATTCCCTTAACTTAAAACGTAAGGAACAAAAGGGAATTAGGATGCACAAGAGGAGCTCCATTCTTCTCGTTTACACATAGAGAAAATGATATGAGAAATAAATCCAACTTCTACAATCACGGAGTCTTATGACTTATTGGCCAAGAACTAAGTTCATCTCATTCTAGAAAGGCACAGCATAAAATTTAAAGTGAGATTTTTCCAAAGATCCAAGAGAAGATGAATTTGGGAAACATTTAAGCCAGAAGGCCCATATGCCTTCCTAATGGTTCCAACATTTCCAAAAGTCTGTGGTGATTCTTCCCACTCTGTAAATTTTTCATTTTTTAGGTTAGAAATGGTCCACAAAGGTTCAAGTTCCTATTTGATATATCTCTTCACTTGAATAATTAGTCGCTTCAAGAGGACAGAGTATGGCTTCCCAGCGAAGAGTGGCGCTTCAAAGCTCCGAGAAAAGGCTTTCTGTGGTTTTGTCTATCAGAGAGAGGCTTTGCCCGATGGTGGTAATATCTAGCGAACAGATCAGAAAGAACAGTCTATGTCATCGTTGAACGTTCTACGGATTTAGACTTATTTACGCAGCATTACGACACGCTACCAGAGCGACGCCGGCGATCGCAGAGTCGCATCACATACGTTTGATTGAATATTGCTTGAACAAACACATTTGTATTTATGTTGATATATACAATATATCATACAAATAAGAAGGTATGAAAGGCATATATAAGATTACATTGTTCATGATTCGTTGGGTAGTGACAAAGAAAAAGAGATGATATGCAAAGAGAGTAATGACGTTGATGTTTGTAGTTTGATAGATATCGATTAATGGGAGGCCGCTGGCAACCATCGCTATGATTGATTGGGCGAAGAGGTCGTGTTGGACTAAGTCCGAGTCGAAAGTGTTGAATAAAATGGTAAAGAAAACTGTGTTTGGTAATAGAAAGAAGGGTTAGATACCCTCGAAGTTAAAGACTCACTATTAGACACTCCCATAGTGAAAGTCCCAAAACGTTAAAGGCGCAGGCGGTCTCCGTGGGAAGAGACCAAAATCATGTCACAAAGTGTAAAGACACATGGTTTTTGTTATAAAAAGATCATTTGTAATGATGACATCCATGTTTTGTTATAAGCAAACAATTTTATATTTAAAGTAAGTCTACTGATGCGATTCATCAATGATGATTTGTTTGTCACACATGGGCTTTTGTAGTTACGTGTGGTGTGAGCAGTAAAGACTGTATGGATTCAGAAAGACTGTATGGACTCGATAAGACCAGCAGGCATGTAAAAGCATGATTGAGTCTCATATCATTCTCATGGCATGCATGTAGGATCCCATAGTAGAACTTGCATGTTTTTAATGAATGTGAATGTGAATTGTGTGGAACAGACTACTGTATGCACTTAGGTGGAGGTGCTCCCAGAAGGTGAAATATTTTCTACTAATATCACACTTATATGAAAAACATTTCATGTTGTGTTGATAGAGTCCAAAACTCATTAGGTTTTTTTAATCCATTTTTCTGAGTGAAGAGTTGAGGAGAGAAATGCGGTTTGTCGAGAGAAAAGTGGATAATTAACTCAAATTTCATTTTATGTAGAAAATACAGCGTAAATTCAAATCTAGCAAAATCGTAAGAAAAACCAAACAGCAGACTTTATGAGGTCACGGCTGAAATTTGGTCATAAAGCTCAATTCTCTATCTATCTCCATGTCATTTACATCAAATCTCAGCTTTAGAGAAGAAAAATATGTTCGAACGCGTCGCACTCAAGAAGGAGGCCGACAAAGAAGACGGGTCGAGACCAGCGAACAATCATCAAATGAAGAATCTGCGTCGCTGGTATCATTTCGGCGTCGCGCTATCGCCAAAGCGATATGTTCGATGTCGTCGCGAGACCACTTCGGCGAGGTCGACGCGATCCGCCCATGAAGCAGCAAGAGCTCAAGCGCGCAAAGCAGTGTCGCTGAATCCGCCCCGGTCGCGGGAATCAGCGAAAGAGGTCACATCATAACGGTCATCACAGAAAATCCACGTCACAGACATCACCTGGCGGTCGCATAACGCGTTGAGTTGGGCTTTAATCAGTGCCACGCGTAGGGCAGATCCGAATCATCTGCCTTCCATTCTACCGCCAGCGTCAAGCTGCATCGCACAGAAGCGTCTAGGTCTAACACGATGTGGTTCATCCACTAACAGATTCTGCATTGTACGTCGTTGAAAATGGTGAGACTTTTGGTTTGGATTTGATTCGTTGAAAATGTGGGAGTCGCTTTGTTCTGAACGTTAACCTGAATGCCAAAATGATAAAAGCGGTGACCTGAGTGTTTCAATACTAGCTTGATAAACATTGAGAAATAAAGTGTACTTAGTTAATTTCATTGGTAAGGTAAATGGACATATAGTCAAAGCCAAACCGGATCTTTGTTTAATATGAAACAACCTAGAACCACTCCTATTCGAAGTCCAATCAAATACAAGATCTAATGTCCAAATGGGCTTGAGTCCCTAGTATTTAACCATTTCATTCTGTAAATGATACATCTAAAGAATATCAGTGCATCTACCATTAAGAATGTATCAACTAAAGATGACAAGTATTGACCATACAAATATATTAAAATGGCATTGAACCTAGTTTGGAAAGTGGTTGAACTCATAATAAAATAAGCTGTATCATTTAAAGTGGGCGAGAAGCACCTCTTCAGAGTCCCAAAAAACCAAGGTTTTACCAACCCTCCTTCACAGAGGTTTAAGCGCATCCTCATGCCAGTCATCCTGGAAGGTGTTTGGCAAACAGAAATGAGAGAAAGAGAGAGAGAGAAAGTGAGCAAAATATAACCCAGCAGTTACAACTCCATAAATGAAAACCCTAGTGGTAACAAAAGTTGTGGGAGCTATAGCCAACCCATTGTAAATGACAAATGCTGAAAATATGAAACAATAGGGACAAATTTAGACTAACTAAATCCTATCGTTTTGAATCAAAAACAAAAACACAGTATGTACTATTTTTATGCGTAGAAATTTCTGCCAGATAGTTAAAACATAGTGTTACAAGGATTCTATCTGCCAGCTAAATTTTCTTATGATAGCGAATAAAAATTTTCGCTTATGAATGCGATTCTTCTAGGTTGTGCTGTAAGGTCTCTTCGCTAGCTTAGCTTAAAATTTGCATAATAAATCTCACAGATTTGAGTAAAATTCTTCGCAGAATGCATAGCTAAACTGGTTTTTCTCCCGTTTTATATTAATCCATCATACTTTCATCAATTCGACTTCACATTTCTTTCATTTTTGTTGATGAAATCACTGTGAATCCTTTGATTCAGCACCAATCTGGACATTCAAAACTTTGAAATTATTGGTCGAAAGTACGCAAAAAACCTCGTGAAATTAATAAAAATGAAACTCAAAACCAAAATCGTAGTACTGCAGAGGCACACGCCAATCAATGCAATCTATATGATTAGAGTAAAGACTTCAAAACTTATCTTGAATAGTGATTCAAAGAAAATCTTTTCGTGGGCATCAATCACTTTTCTTCGATATCCACCGTGACATTTTAAGATCCTGCCCATTCTTTATAAAGATAAGATATCTTTAGAAGAAAAGTAGTTTTCTTTTCTCTCGCTCATACTACCCGCAGAAGGGAGAAGAGGAGAAAATCCTGTATATTTTATAGATTTTATTTTTTTATATTTTTTTATTTTTTTCTTTTTGAATCGCGAACTGTGCAGAGATTTATAGTCGGATTTTAGTCGACATTTTTTCTTACACATCATCGAAAATTTATGCGAAACTAGACAACTTCAGAACCATTCTTCCTGCTTTTACCGGTAATTATGTATATTGTGCAAGGTGATCTGTACTCCATTTCTAAATTCACGCAAGAATCGTGCCGTTCAAATCGATTTGATTTACTTTAGTTACAAACATTCCCGCATAATTATGAGAATTAATTCGTCCAATTTTAATACTTAGTCGTGTCGCTTTTAATGGATAAGTTCCCACAGTAGTACCCATCATCATTTGAGGAATATTCATCATATCCAGATTCTCCAGGACACAGAAATATGAGATTCTAGAGTTGAGAGCATTTTCCGGTATGTTCGACTACACTATCAAAGAACCCACACTGAGATCCGAGAGTTCATTTTGATAAACTCTATCACTTATAATTGAAGCTCGAGGGGTGTGATTTAATAATATAAAATAATCGAGAGTTCACCTAATCTAAGGGCAAGTTCCACTTCGTTGTTAGGCTTAGATCCGATCATGGAAAGGATAAACCATAGACTGGAGGCTGAGCTCAATTATAGTAGAAAATTTTCAAAAACTCGAGAAGGTAGTTAAAGTTCTATTGTCAACAGAAATGGTGTGAATTATTGAGAAAGAAAATACCCAGACTTGCAAGAGAATTTGAATACGTATCGGGTTTGATCTGACTGAGAGTACAAGGATATCAAATCACAGAAAGTGAGAAACCCAATCTGCATAATCACAGCAAATCTTAGACAAAAATCTGTATATCCATGTTACAAAGAGAAAGCAATGGATTTAGTGCCTAATTGATTGTTCTATTGTATTTCATTACGGTTTTGCTTTCATAGTAAACTCCATTCAATCCATTCTTTTGAGGTGCAATTCTTCTGATGTTTTTAGTCATTTACTTTTGTTTCTAGTTTAGATTGAAATATATTCAATAGTATAGATTTGCAAATTTTTTCGTTTTGATAAAACATTCATTATGAGTTTGATTCAAATAGTACAGAAATTTTAGTAGTTGGGAAGATCCAATTATCTATCATCCGTGGGAATGATATGTCCGACTTAATATATTCAGACATTACTAGATGGGCTTTTTAGTACACTACAAAGTGGTCATAGTCCAACTCTTATTTTAACTCGGCACATTTAGAGAAATTTATTTAGAAGTAAGCAAAACCATATCCAAAGTGAGTTATTGAATATGGAGAGAGAATTGAAGCAATTTTTGTAGTTATGTTAATTAGGTTTAGTCTATATAGAAAAGGCAAACAAGTTTAAGCCGTGTGGGTCTAAAGAATTACTATAGATCAATATTCTGACGTAAAGAAGGAAAAATACTAATTTGGATATTTTAAGAAAAGAACAAAATTAGCTTTGGCAAAAGCAATGGCTATATCGCCCATCAAATCGTTAACGTCGGCGTTGGGATATATTAGTTTAAGTTTGACTAATCCATTAACCGAAAGTGTAAGCCGATTTCGTGAAACCTTAATATATGAGCGACTTCCGGATCACCGTAACAGCCACGACCTGAGAACTCGTCATCAAACGGTGATCATCATTTCACATATCATCGCATAATCATCGTTGGTCAAGTCTAATTTGAATCCACTCGATCATCCACAATATTCATCAATCAAATCACGGAACAACTAATCGGCACTGATTACAATATGTCTGCACACTCAACTGATCAGTCATCCTGACTCAAGACCCAAACTGAGCACCTCTATAGGAAGATTTCTCAGGATGGCCACTGCGCTGGAAGCCGAATGTGTGAGACCAGAGGTGATAAAGCCACTCTTCCCATTTTCTTGAGATATCAGCCACATGTACACAGGAATCATTACCATGCTATGAATTCATATACTTGGGAAGAAGGCTAAAGTAGCCTATTTCAAGAAGAGCGCCTCTCCATCTCTACTCAGAGAGAAGAAGAGAGAGATAATAGTATTCAACAAGGTAGGGAAGATGAAAGCCTATATGTAGCCAGGGGAAAGATTCAAGAGGTTTCTCAAGAAAGTTCATGCACAGAATAGATCCAACTCCAGATGGATATAGTGTATCATGCTTAAAATGATACATCTAAGGGTACATCGATGCTTCAGGAGCATTCAAACGTAAAAGTCGGGCAGGCTGCAGAGAGATCTGATAAGACGGGGCAAATGTAATATTATGAAAGCTCCATCCAGTTTTCAAGAGGGAAACAAGAGAGAAAAGCGTCATGGAGTCAAGGATGACTTATGAGGCAAAGCGGATGCCAGCAATGCATATAGATGGACAAACAAGACGAAGATGCATGACCGCTTCATGAAATAAGCAAAGGGAAAGAGAACTTATGAGAAGAAGTGTCAGATGCCAATAAGAAGATTCTTATGGTGCCGAGGAGGTTGCTAAGGTGAATGAGTAAAGAAGTTACTACTTTTAAGCCAAATCCTAACTCGCCTGACACATAATTGTTAATCCAAAGACTCAAGGAAATCCAGAATTTCTCATGGTGAGTAAATGGAGATCACTTCATACAGAGGACACTCGCCAACATCCTCATGATATCATCACCACTGCTGTCTGCAGAGCAAAGATCAGAGAAGAAAAGGCATAAATGAATATGTCAGGGTCGAGGAGAACCCAACCATTTGAAGGAACAAATGTTGTGTGCTCATGGGGACAACAGAGGCTATTGCAATTCCACAGAAATTAAAACCATCCGACTTGAAACTTAAGTGTCCGAGGCCCAATGTTTTATGAATGCATAGTGCCTCGTTTGAGCACTTTGGAGATTGGCAAGCAGGGGGCAACCTGGCTCGAATATGGGAATCCAGAGCAAGGGCATATTCCCTAGTGACACCTGGGAGATATCCAAAGACCGTATGTGAAACTGGGCTAAGAAGTGGGAAGATCGAGCAGCAACAAAAAGCGACAGAGCAGAGGAAGAACAGGTAGAGAAAGAAGAGATCAAAAGGAAAGAGAAGAACACCCGTGATGAATAACCAAAAGGAAGCAATGACTAGAAAAAGAAGGAAGGAAGTACCATTCTATACACCTTCGGTCATTTGCATAGACTTCTAAGTCAAGAAGAGAAGAACAAGCTTAAATTCTCGAGGTTTCAAGAAAATAGAAATAACATCCCATTTGCATAGGTAATAATCAAAATAAATGCCTTTATAAAATTTAAGAGATATCGAGCAAGAAATGGAATATAGATGAGGAGGGAATAGTAAACTTGACTGCTACCTGCAATGCCATTATCCACAAGAAAAGCCCCAAAGAAGCATGAAGGACCCTCGCACTTACCATTCTTCACGAAAGGTGGAAATATGAATTCAAGAAAGCTTTATGTGATCTTTGCACAAGATAAATTTGATGCTCTGTCACAAAGGCGAGACTTAGTTTGGGAACTGCATTCAATGTCAATCTTAATGTACCGGGTTGATCGATTAATGGTACAAACTGTATGGGCAATCTTGGAAGATGTATTTGTCAAAGTCGGGAAATTCATCTTCCCAAAGGGATTTTGTTATCATGCAAAATGAAAGGAAGACACCAAGTTCCTTTGTTGTTGGGAAGACCTTTCTGCAGAACCAGAGTCGCTTCGATTGACGGATGAAGGTGAATCGACACTTCGATTAGTGCCCAAAAGTGTGCTATTTCAATTCCTATTTTTGTTGTGTTTCAACGCTTTGTGTACTAAATTATTATAATTAACCCAATTGACATGTTCGAGTCCCGCGTACTGCTCAATGATTCTGTATTTGTGGCAACTTTTGTGGTTTTGCAAGCTAATTCATGCCAAACATTGTTGAGTTTATCCAAACATGTTAGAATTTGTGTCAAACTCAACATCATAGATCGAGACTAAGAAGAAAGAAGAAAGAAAATGGAAGGAATACAAAGATTGTGTGCAAATGGAAGGTGCAACAGAACAAAGAGTCGTGTGGAAGCGCAATGTGTGGAACCAGAGCAGAATGCATTAAAATTCATTGACAGTGAGTCAAAGAACTTTCACACATCAGCTGGGTCTGATACACGAATTAAATGTCACAGCGTCTCGCCTATGATAGTGAATGATCAAATATTGTTTTGAACAAATTCACTATGTCTATTTACAACTATGAGGATGAATTGTCATATACAATCATCCCGACTTGACTGAACACCCGCTGTGCAATCACTACCTTGCAGAATGTACTCATTATTTTACATTTATTTGTCCTCTCATATTTACATTTATTATTTCTGTCCGACTTATCTCACATCTTCATTTGATTGACTGCGTCATCACTCCATTCTATCGAGATGCACAAAAAGATCTGGCGGACACAATCAGAGGCTTCAGATCTGAGAGGAGGGCCACGGGCTTTAGATTCGAGGTGTAAACCGACGGTCCTCCGCTTTAACACAGCACGGCTTTCACTTATGTTCCCACTCTTCACCAGGTTTAAATCCTCCCAATACATCCTGGATCAGACTGGGGCATTCGCAATCTTAGGTTCATTGATGCTATTGTTAGATTCCGTTGATATCCATTAGTCGCTTTCATTTGCTATCAGAGATATCCGTATGTAGGTTTTCACTGTCTGGACCACAGAATGTTTGTTAAATGTCATATTTCAAAAGGAAACTAGGGTTTAGTTTTACAAAATTAAATAGAAGACCGTTCGAAACACTATATGTCATGTCTTCGTCGCAGTGAAAAATAGTCTGAGGACATGTTAGTTGCCTTAAAACCTAAACCAAAGGGTCTGCAGTCCTCAAGGAGTTCTTTCTTTATTTTTTTTGGAATTTATTTTCAGTTTCAAACCACTAACCCACTATTTTATTTCGTCATTGTTCTAAATCCAAAACCAAATTTACCATTTTTTACTTCACTAAATCACTCAGACGGGAAGAAAACCTATCCTCGTGTTCACCTTGAGCCACTACATATCATAGTGAGAGGAATTTAGGATACAAATTTCATGATTTTTGATCACCTTACCGTGGGGCAGCCTATAATCAGCTCGTGGTGCCGTTGGGTCAGATGGCTTAAGTGATTTGATTTAAAGTCAAACACTTTGTATCCTCATCACAAGTACTGGTAAATTTCTTTCTTATATTTTATCGCTATTTTCTTTTAGTTTCGTTAAAAAAATTTCCTCGCAGGACTGCTTTGGGTGTTGTCTGCTGCTGGCTTTAGTTTCACGGCAGGATTGAAAATGTCTGGTGTTTGAGTTGCATGTTTAAGCAGTGGAGAACAATATGTAGAGTATTCAAAGGGAGAGTAACCCTAGCATATGTCCAACAGTGGAATATATAACCACAATGCGGAAAAGTCAACAACCCTGAGGAACCTATGGAATATAAAGTCCATGAGGGCTGAGTGAAGGCCAATGGATGAGTCTCACCATATGGTAATGCCATAACCATAGTTGGGGGAATCATACCACTTCATGGGAACCCTGCATCTCCACAATATGCCTCCCGAACCTCCATATAGGCTGTTAAAACCCGCCCCAGTTGAACCACCAACCCCATCCCCTCGTTAGTCAAGCCATCCCAACTTTGGAGCAAAATAGTGGAGGACTCCTCATGAGGAGCAAAGGTGCAGGACCGTCCAGGCCACCAAGAAACCGATATGAGAGAGAGCTCCATCAAGGAATCGTGTCTCCAAAGCAAAAATTGGATCAAAAATTGAACATCCCGCAGAACTAATCCAAGTCACCAACAAAGCTCTGCTCTCATCGGGGCGATGGGAAGAAAATCCAAGCGAGGGTGCTTGACTGACACCATGGTGGAGTGGAGCAAAATAATGCGAGGTTGGAGGCGAATCCTCATGATACTCAGATGCTATCGTCCCATGAGAAAGGAAGAAGAAATCACCATTTGAAGTCGACTGGTAGAGGGCAAAGAGCAGAAGGAGGAACCCAAAGCTTATCCTTCACCTAAACTATATTTGATCCAAGTGCCAATGCCCAAAGACATCTATAACCAATTGGTAAGATATCAGCACCGGGAGAAGAACCAAAACCGCCAGGCATCACGCCAAAGCGCCAAGTCCAACCTGCATCATTGCTCGCCATGCAAAAATTCAAAGAAGTTATCAGCCGCATAAGCGCCACATATCAAAAGACACGAGCAGCCGTCATACTGTACGAAGGTGGTTGGTTCTGGTATTTTGTTCTGATTTGGCACCAACCCCCACTGAGTCTTTAGTCCCTGCAAACACCCAAAGGCCATGAAGTGGTTTTCCGTATGTGTTCTCCTCACTATATTTGTTTAGAATTTTTCATCTTAGTTTTATTTTTATCGTATTTTATTTTGATTTGTTTCATCTTTTTCTTCTTAGATTTTCTAATTTCAGAAGTTAATTTATGTTTTAAATTAATTTTCTTTCTGCAATTTTTCCAATTTTTCGGTTAATTTTTGCAAGCTAGGTACCCTTGTGGGCCTGATTGAAGATCAACAATAGTGAGGAGCAGGTCCTCATATGGCATGTTTTAAATTTTCGCAATGATAAATAAATTTTCATCAAACATATAGAAAATTTAGTTATGCAGTAATAAATTTATAAAATCCTCACTGAATATGACTTAAATTCTTCCTCGCTGTTAGTACTTAAATCTGTAAGTGTATCAAAATAATATAAAAATGCACTAAACAAGAATGTAAGTAAAAACAAAACTATTTTTATTATATATATTATGTTTTTGTATTTCTACAAAAAAAAATTTTTTAAATTTATTATTTTTATTTTATTTTATATATATATATATAGAGTATATATAGTGAGTATAGGTATATAGAAGAAAGGTATATAGTAAGAGATATATATATATATATATATATATATATATGGTATGTTATATATATATGTAATTTTTTTTTTGTCTCTTAAAAAATTCATAAGTTTATTTTTATTTTGTTTATTTTTATTTTTATTTTATTTAATAATTATTTTATTTAGTTTTTAAAAATGATTTTTCGTATTACATTTTCTTTTGTTATCATAAAGCTAATTTTCGCTAGCTGGGCTTAATTTTCTAGTTTAGCTAAAATCTTTTCACTATGGGCCCCATAATTTTGAACCCACCTTGTTTCGCTCATAACTTCTTTATCCTAACCTGCTTTAGCCGCTCAGGCCTGCTGGAAAGCTAGAGAGTGTAGAATCCATATATACAGAAATAATACACTTTGGTTTTCATGAATGTAATTTTCTAAAATCTTCCAACCAATACTTTTTTTCTCTTCTTTTCTTCCTCCAACTTGTTTATTTGAAGCCCAAACTGAGCAGAATAAGGTGCTCCATGGAGTTTGTAGTCTCCTATCCAGAAACGATCGCATCTCACTCAGAGGTAACACTTCATCTTCCAACTGAAATCAGAGCTGGAATGAGAGATGTTTGGGGTCAAAGAGAGTTAGTTAAGAAGTATTTTATTTATATTTTTTGTTATATTTTGAGTGCCCATTTTGTGATGTTCAGTGGCTTGCCGGGTCCTTTCAGTTAAGTTGTTGTGGCTTATAGCTGGTTTTTCAAATTTGGACCCATTTGCAACCAAAATCTTACACAGACTAGTCTATAGTTTGAAAAAATTGAAACTTTGTCCAATTCTTATTGATGTTAGATTGTCCAGCCCTCGGTTGAGCTGAATTATTTAGTTGAATTTCTGTTACTTGACCTTCCACACCTTTAGCTAAATTACGGCACACCCTTAGAGTTAATAGTTTTAGGTTTCACGATAGTTTAAAAAATCAAGAACCTCTCCGTAAGCCTGCAACTTATCCTAGTGTTGTTGACTACCTTATTAGGTTGAGGACCCTGTGTGAAGCCACGCCTTTCAGAAGTAGAAAAGAAAAAATCGCGAACGTCATTTTGAAACCCAGCACTGTCGAGGGGTAAGGCGATGTAAAGCCTTAAAGTCTTTGCAAACAAAACTTTCACTAGTTGGGAGTCACCACTTAGTGTCTGCTATATAGGTGGATGCGGAGCCGTAGCAAGTTGTAAAGTTGTTCTCAAATCATTCAAGTTTGAGGTGAAACTAAAGAGTTCAGGGTCGAAAGATCCTGGCGTGATCACATGCCCTAAACACCGTTGGGAGTCACTCAGATCCTGCTATATGACTTTGTGAGGTGATTCTCAAAGATTGCACCCAACGCAAAAAGCAAATCAGAATAAGAGGTATCCGATCTATTTAGGGCAGTTGCATGTTAATGTGTGGCTGTGGTCAGGGAGAGTGCAAATGATTAGCTTTGTTAAGATCTAATCAACAAACATCTAAATTTTGGAGGAAGTTTCACATTCATCAAGAAGGAAGTTTCCTTTGATATCTAATTTTGTATGGTGATCTCATTCCTCTCATGATAGTTATCGACACTGGCTTGATATTCTACTTAGGTTAGGCATTATCATCACAACCTTTTTAGAAAATACCACATTTTGTAGAACGTTTTTTGTTAGAAGTTTTATATGTTCTTTTTAATTTTTCTTCTGCATTGCTAAGGGACTAGCAATGTAGGGTTAGTGTGAGATTAGTGCCCAAAATTGCTATTAACTCCTATTTTAATAGGTTTTATTGTACTTAATTATTATAATTAACCTAATAGATGTCTGGTCCCTGGCGGTACTAATGATCACATTTCAGGGCAATAGAGTTTTGCAAGCTAATCATGCCAACATTGTTGAGTCGATCCAACATGAAGAATTCAGCCAGTTCCAACATCATGATCACTAATAAGAAAGAAGAAAGCAGAAAATGGAAGGAATAGTGTTATGCAAAAAGTTGAAGGTGCAGCAACGTGAGTCACAGAAGCAATGGAATGTGAGTTAGAAATGCTGCCAAAATCTCATTATAGCCATTCCGCTATCAGTTTAATATGATTCAGCATGTGAGCTTTAAAACTTCAATCTTTCTCTATGCACGTTATTTTCGCTATGATAGTTAAATTTCACTGCGAGGCTTTAATCCCGGTAAGAATAAAATCCAACTTCCTTCCCTGTGCCTGATATTACGAAGATGATATAAACTACCCGCATAAATTCCGCCTCCGATTTGATCCAAACGACTTCATGGTAATTCCCATTTTACCCTTAATGTAATCATATATTATTTTGCTATTTTGGTATTTCACTCTTCATGGCTATAGTGTTTACCAGACATTTCCAACCCTAACTTTTAATCTTTATTATCGCAATGCTTTTCATTTAGGTTATGCTTTTCTCTTCTTTCTCCTCCTCTTTTCTCTCATTTTTCTACACTAAGCCACTCTTATGATGACATAACTGTAGGATGTTATTAGACCTCTTCATCCTAAAGAGGAGGGCTACTAGGCTTTGGATTTGAGTGTGTAACCGATTGGCCCTTCATAACGTATGTTTATTTTCATTTATGTTCCTATCTTCTCTCTCTAGGTTTAAATCTCCTGTTTACATCTTGATCGACCAGTATTCGCAAATCTTGCTAGGTTCACGGATGCATAAGTTAAGGATTCAAGGATATCCATTAGTTGTTTCAGTTTGTTATCAGAGATGAGTCCAAGAGGTAGGTTTTCATCAAAGTTTGTGGTTCATGAATGCTTTGTTAAATGTTTATATTTCAAAAGTGAAAATCATAGTCGGCTTTTTAAGTCATCACAAACATCTGCCTGAAATTAATATGCGCAACAGTGCTCCCCATCAAGTAGGAAAAAAGGTGTCTGTAGGACATAAGAATCCCTTAAAACCCTAAACCAAAGGCTCCACAACTTCAAGGAGTTCTTTTCTTATTTTTTCTTCAATTTATTTTCAGCTTTCCAATCAACAACTCATCGTTTATCAATTACCTTAAAAATCCAAACCAACACTGCCATTTTGACTTCACTGAACCAAGTTTGTACTAAGAAACTCCATCCCGTGTTCACCTAGAGAGCTAATATAACGGCAGAAGTTTATTGCTAAAGAGAGGAATTTAGATACAAATTTGTTGATTTCGGATCACCGATCGGTGTTTAATCAACAGCTCAAAGTTGGAAATGAAGCAAAGGTATTTTAATATTAATGTGGAGTCCTGAACATCCTGCACGTGAATGCGCATACTTGTATGGTCGTAGAAACAATAGTCTTCTCAATGCCAATTGAATTCTCCTCGATTGTATCCTTCAGTTAATTTCATATCAATGAAATTGAGATGAATTTTCGCATCTTGAGAGTCTTGATTGTAAAGATCTCAAAATTTGCTTAACAAGGAAACAAATTCACAGTATAAATGAAAAACAAATAAGATGTAGGGTTAAGCAGCTTAAAACAAAGAAATTCAGAGCAGTAGAAACTAGTGCAAAAGGGCCAACATTGAAAGAATTGGCTACTATTTAAAAATATGAGTTTCAATCAAAGAACGTTCATCGTGCACAGCCTCCAATGATCCAGTCCTTAAGAAATGTGGTTGCCAGAATTTTAGAAAATACAAGGAAGCAATCGCTTGTCAATCAAGATCCGAAGGGTATCGCCTCCATTTGTATGCAATGCAGCCATTGCCGATGATAATAAAACTTTTCTATTGGAGTACTCAAAAGGAGTTATTTGTCTTGAATATGAAAAGAAGATAGAAAATAAGTTCAAATGGTTAAATGCAAAGTTTATATATGCTATATCGAGGTTTCGGTAAGCCCGCTACACGGGTTCCGGCAAAAGTGGATTCATCAAGATCAAAATGAAAAGAATGAATCGACTCATAAAGAACCGCGGATGTGATGGAGGGTGTGTATTGACTACGTAAAATTCGAATATTGCAACCAAAAGGATCATTTTCCCCGCCGTTATTAATCGTGATGCCGATAAAGGTCGCGTGACACTCCCTCATTTTTGTTTTCTTGATGGATACTTTTGATAACCAAATTGTTATTAAAATTCAGTGATCGTAGAGAAAACATACTTTTACATGTCCATTGGTACTTTTGCTTTAGAAGAATGCCATTTGGTTTGTAATGCCCTGTACTTCCATGGCTGATGTCTATATTTGAATTAAAGGTAATAGTTATGGAGATATTCATGGATGATTTTACAAGCAGAGTGATCCGGCTGAACAATGCGCCTCCGTATAACCTGGGATGTACAAGATTAAAGGTGCAAAGACAAGAATTCCAACTCGATCAGAGAAAATGCCATTTTATGTTGCGTGCATGAATCACTTTTAAGGATTTCTCGTGTAAAGATTTGATTTAGATTCGTGAAAAGCTCTTCAATTATAAGAAATCTAATGCCACCCGTTTCATACCAATGGAATTAGAAGTTTTTAGGCGTTGATTTGGCGCGGATTTATCGAGACTTTCAAAATTGCTGTAATTACTGGCGATTGCCGAAAAAGATACTTAAGTTTATTTACGTATCTCGCCATAATGGTCGAAGAAATCAACCGCATTTGTTGAAGCTCCATCATGGCAAAACCGACGGAACAGAGAATTTGAAATCGGCGTGCAGATGCCAAGATCGTAAAATGGGGCAATATCGGGACAGAAGATGAGAAAAACGTTTCATCTACTATGCTAGCAAAAACCTTTAATGAAGCTCAAGAGAATTACTTCCCAGCCATCAAAGAAGATGTCGGGCAATAGATTGCATGTAAAGAATCTAGCTACACATTTTAAACCTATGTTATCCACACTAATCATGCAAAGTAATTAAATATCTGTCTAGTGCAAAAGTGAAAGAAGCAAATCCAAGATTGATCACGGGGTACTATTATCAGTAGTGAATTTGATTTAGAAAAATAAAAAGACAAAGGAAGTGACAATGATAGCCGATCACTTTGTCAGAAGAGAGAACCATCAAGAGAAGGAAGATAAATAGCATAAAATTTTCCAAATGAGTACGATGCCCTAGTTGTCACTCCAATCACCCAAAAGGATGATATTGTGAACTTCTTAGCTTTTGTGGAATTATGCCACCAATTCAGCTAACAAATCTTCTCTCTCTCTTTCTTCCTCTCTCTCTTCCTAGAAAGAAGCTATGACTAAAAGAGAGTCATCTATAACTGGGATTTACTCCTTTGGTCGTTAAAGAGAGTCGATCTGAGAAGGATGTGTACTGTATGAGCAAAGCAAGATTTAAGAATGTCATGCATCACTGCATGGAGGACATTGCAGAGAGCAAAACAAACTCACAAAATTCCTCCGCCAGGATTTGCATCGCCTGTTATTTTTAAGGACTGCTGAATGGGTGAAGTCAGGTGGATCAATGCTAAAGAAGGGAAATATTCCTGCGAAAGGTACGAGATGCCTGCAAGGTATCCTATTGCGAATATTGATGTATGGAATGATTTATGGACCTTTCCACAGTCATTTGAAATATATATTACCCGTCATGGGATTATGTGCAAGTCAAAACGGTGTGGAAAGGGCAACAGCACCTCGTTCAAAGAACAGATCAATATAAAGTCGGATTTGGCAAATAGAAACATTCTCAACAGATGCCTGGGCATTTCACCCAAAACTATAATTAGTGATGAGGTGGTCGGCTTTTGGTAAAATAAGGTGTTTGACAAACTCATGAGTAGATATGGTGTATCAAACACACATGAGCCGGCTATCATCCTCAAAACAACGGGTGTCGAATTTCCACCAGGGAAATAAAGAAAATTATGGAAAAGACTGTAAGTTCCAGCAGAAGAGAGTTAGCTCTAAAGCTTGATGATGCAATTAAGTGGGCATGCAGCAAAGACTGCTTTAAAAGTCCCATTGGGACGTGTCCCCATACATGGCTTCAGTCTTTGGAAACCTCGTTACCCCGCTTTCTCGAGTCAGGAATATGCAAGCTACGCGTCATCGTAAGAAGCTTTCACTTGATTTTAAAGTCATAATAGAAGATAGGCTACTTATGTGTAGAAGAATGAATTGGAAGAGAATTGATAGAATGAAGCCTATGATAAGGCTAGAATCCAGCACAAGGATAAAAACAAAAATGGCATGATCAACTATTTGAGGAGGGAATCATGCGTGATATCGTCCGCATTTATTCAACTCCGCATCGGCGACGTCGCTGCAGAGTTAGAAACGATAAATGGAGCGGAACACATTAGCAGGTGGTATTAAGCATAATAAAGCAGAACACTTATAAACCACAATCACAGAGAGCTTAGTTAATGTCAGATTGTGCCACTAATAGAGAACTGAATTGAAGATAAAACCATTATTCTGAAATATTAATATTGAGAAACAGGAACATGGCATCAAAAAGTCCAGCGTCAAGACTAAAAATGAGCAAATGTGAAGTAATCCACCAGCTGAGCTTAAATTCTTTCTGAAATGATTTGTATGTACTTCAGGTATTTGAATTTTTTAAATAGTTTCATGATTTAAAGTCTAGAGCTACTGATCAAGAGTAGTTAAAAGTGATTTTTTTTTTTGTTTACAGACAATAGAAGATGTAGTAAAAAGAGAGCATCTAATCAAACTTCAACTCAAGATAAGACATTCAAAAAGGGAAGTATTCTTTCTTCTTCTTCTTATTGACTTGTAAAATTTGTTCCAGTATAAAGATGATTGAAAGTGTAAGGGTAGAATTTTTTTTACTCTACCATTTGTGCTTAAATTTTAAACATATGAAAGAATGTTTGAATAAAAAATATTGTAGTTATTATTTACAGTAGCTAAGTTTAATTAACTGAAATAAATTGAAATTGTTTTCTGAATTGAGTGTTTATTGTGGGTCGCAATAATATCCATAAAAAGTTAAACCAAGAAATTGCATGAAAAATAAAAGTAGAAAAGAAAGCCAAAATAATGAAATTGAGGTCACAAACCGGGAAAATAAAGGAGGGAAAGAATATTTATATACGAACCATATCTCAATGATTTAAATTGTGGTCAAATAAAATCTCTTGAAGTTGCAAGACTAGATCGTAATCCAAACTAACAAAGTGAGATTTGAACCCTTCCGCTTGTGGGGTTCGGGTGAAGAGAAATAAACTAATTGAAAATCACATAATTTAGAGGCTAAAGACGGTAAGTCGCATTCTAAGAAGTATAGACATTGAACCACAAACGTCTGCCTTCCTTACTAAACCATTTAACCCAATTCACATCCTAACCTTTCCATTTTTCAAAGACCACCTTGCAATCTTGAAACCCTAAGAGAGCTGGGCGATGTCTGTAACGCCCACCATCAAGGTGCCACCTCAAGAACATTCGCCTTAAATTCATAGATTGATCTATCTAAACCTGCAAGACAAAGGTTGATGGACAGTTACTACCTGAAACCAAACCAAGAAGGTGCTTAAATGTAAGAAAAGCAGGGAACCAACCAGAGAGGAGGAAGCAACCTGAGAGGAGAAAATAGCAAGAAGAAAGAAAAGGACTTCATTCTGGCCAAGAAGCCAAAAGAAGGTGTGGAATACAAGATGCTTTGAAAGTTAGTAATCTGTTTAGACAAGAGGTTTTGGAAAACAATGCCCCATTCCACATAATAAAAAAAGGTCAGGAGCCCTTTCATGAGCATATCAGGTGTACACCGTGGTTTAACTCCTTCCTGTGGAATTCCATGCAACATGTGGAATGGTGCTGATAATCTGTATTATGTAGAGAGTGAGCCTAAGTCCCACGATAGGAGACAAATAGTTTAAAATCGAGAGATTTCTGCCAATGGGCCTAAAATACAGAAGTTGTTTGAAAACCCAAATTATAAAAATAGTAAGAATCATTAATCGAGGAGAAGGAAATGGAAGTAGACAAAAAGACAAACCTCGCCACCATGCAGCAAAAAGGATCCTTAAGAGGCAAAGCTTGCCTGAGATTCTATACGTTCGTATCACTAAACACTGCATAGCCTGAGAGCAAGAAGCAACTTTTGCTTGTATGCCTTTGGTGATTACAAATGAACATAAATAGTTTATAAAGAATCAATCGAGGGTACCGCCATATAAATAAAAGAGGTGTCATTCCTCAATCTCTGCAATAGTTTATTATTCAGACTTGTTTTCTGCAAGTGAAATAGAAATCGTAAATAGCTAGCAAGATAAATCCTCTGCTTCTTAACGCTAATGTGAGGACAAGGACCAAAAAGGTTAAAGAAAAAGAAGCTACAATATGATGCAAACAGTAAGTGAGTTAGAATTTAAGTAAACTGATAGAAGAGAGTATTTATAGTGTACTGTATAAAGATCCTCCTAGGTATCAAGAATAAAGAAATCCTCTGATAATCAAAAATATCCCATCGTATATTAGAAGAACTGTGCACTTTCTCTCATAAGGACTGTGATACAGAGAAATAAATTTTAATATTTAAAAATGCTTCAGCAATATGGTATAAATGGAGGAGAGAGCTTAATGGTAAAGATAGCAACATATCAGTAAAGAATTCATAGAAAGCCATAACTAGAAGAAGTCGAGCAAATTCAGGAACAAATCGAGAATCAGAAGAAGAAGGATGTAAGGAGAAAAATAAGAAACAAGAAGAGAGCATAGATTGGAACACAGTTGTTGCCATGCAAGTTTTTACAATAATCATTCAAAAGATGTCAATTGCTAAACATCATCAAGAATAACAGATAGAATGGTAAATACATGCTAAGATCATGTTCATATAAGGCGGCGAGTCAAGGTTCAAGAGTTAATAAAAGAAAGAGATCAACAAATAGGAAGACAGATGATGAGTTAAGGAAAACGAATGGTGCATGGGACTTGATCAATCGTAATCCAATATCCAAGTCGCTGTATCGACTGAGGGTGGAAGAAACAAGACCAGCCGTGGTGCAAAAGAAGGGTCGTCATTCATGCAAAGTGTAAACAAGGCGAAATATCTGCAAACAATTTCCGTTTTGAAAGACAAAACAAAATAAAATTCCTGTTAATCCCAAATATGCCGCGCTCTACAGATCCAAACATATCACCAGTAACATGCGCACGAGCGTATTGAAAAGAAATAGTGTTTCTTTTCTATTTATGATCACATGATCATCGAACCTTTCATCCATCCGAGAATCATCCCGCATGTTTGACTGAACCTTCATTTTACAGCGCTTTTCTCGCTCCGTCTGTTGAACGATTTCATCTAGTTGAACTATAATCTGACGGTATTGCCAGATGTCTCTGAAATTGATTGTCCATGACATATGAATTTGTTTCAAAATGTTCTTTCTTTTCCTGCGGCAAAAATCAATGAATAATTCCTCGTTCTTTCCCATGTCAAATAATTCCAAGAAAATCGGGAATAGAACGATTAAAATCGGAAACAGTGAGAATGATCATACGTTAAATTTGCAACAGGCTGCAAAAACAGGAAAATTGGTTATTGAAGTTCGATGGAACAAAAACATCAGTTGAAACAATAAAACAAGAAATAAATACAAGTCTTGAAGAAATAATACCCTAGGTCAACAAAACTAGCAAACTTTGACATGAATTAGAAATATCTTCCAAAGGTGGAAATCACAGATCAGAGTCCATAGTCCTAGAACTTGTTTGATTATTGATTGAGGTGGTTCACAGAAAACAATCATCCGGAAATGATAGTGCCATCCTGGGTGCTTGAGATTTCGCTGCTTCCACCCTCAATACGTGCTTACATATTCTCTAGTTCCTGATTTGAACCAAATAAGCCGCTATTTCTTCAATGAGCAGCAATCTAAAACCAAATCCCTCTCCGTAATAAACCCACAAAGAAAGAGCCCAAATTATCCGGGGCCAGTCGTAAAAATATAAAAGATAAAGAAGCAAACAAGTCTGGGGGAGTAATATTTCCAAATTTGACAATGAAGGAGTTGAAAAAGTAAATAGCTGGTAGTTAGTGAAATAAGGAATAAGTTTGTCTTGTGGCTCATTTCCCTTGAAGCAACAGCTCGTAGGGTGTTTAACACTCAGCACCCTACGAACCGGTATGGAGTTGTTAGCCCAAAGCTCTCTGAAGAGCAATAGAAAGTCAAGAAGACAAAAACATTGCACTATTCCCATAAATCTATAGAAAATAAAAAGCAAAAGAGTTCAAGAACAAAAGGAATCTGCTTATCAAAGTACATGGAAATTGGAATCTAGTATAAAAATAATTCAAAAGATAAATCAAAGAAGACTGAGTGTGAATCAAAGAAGAACAAAGAAGTAAAAACAGAAAGTCGAGGCAACAAGCGTAGAGAAAGATGAACCTGGTGATTTGACAACTAAATTTTTTCCTTATCTACCCAATACCTAAGCCCAACACAAAAGCCCGAAAGACCATAATGATTTGAAGGTTGAATTACCTAAGATTAGTGAGATCACAGAAAATGTCATGGACTTAGACAACAGTCCAAGAAATCTCTGCATATTTAACTTCAAATCTCAACATGAAGATGCAGAAAGCATTGAAGACTCACACACATTACACAGCGGTGAATGTAAGACTGTTTGTTGAATAACTGTTTGGAATACATTAGTTCATCAAAGAAATTTGTGATAAAGTATACTTGATAACTATTCTGAATCAAACTGTAATTTAAATGATGTTGCAGCCCTTAATTCCGCATCGGAAAGTGGGAATAGAGAAAGACTGCAGTAAGGAAATCAGAAATGTCCTTAAAATTTTCTGTTTATTATTTGTTTGAGGACAAATGTTCTTCCTTTTCTTGCTCGGGACAAGGCAAAATTTTAAGTTTGTGAAATGATGAGTCCAAAACCAATAGGTTTTAATCCATTTTTTTTCGAGTATTACAGAGAGAAATGTTGATTTGTTTGTAGAAAAGTAGATAATTAACTCAAATTCTATCATAGAAAATACAAGATAAATTCAAATTCAGCAAAATCAAAAGGAAACCACCTCAAAGCAGACTTGAGGTCACGACTGGAAATTTAAGTCGCGACAGAAAGCTCAATTGTTATCCATTCCAAGTCACGACATCAACAAATTCGACTTTGAAGAAGAAATATAAAACTGAATGCGAATGGCGATCAAGAAGGAGGTTGCAACAAAAATAGCATGGTCGAGACTAAAGGAAATAATCAATAGGGAGTTCCATGTCATATATTTCTGATAAACAAGGACGCTAAAAGAGGAGAATGATAAAACAAGGATGACCATTATGAGGTCACAGACATGATCCATGAAGCTACAAGAGAGGCCTTTGCCAAAGAAAAAGAGGTTGCAACTAGTTTTAAACACAAGGTCTAGGTCGCTGATATCACCCGGAAGTTTGTACATGTCAAAAAGAAGATTCAAAGTGCAACAAAAAATAGATTTTAAAAAGAGGTCGCAACCCAGAACCAAATAGAAGCATTTACTAAGAACTGAACTTACACCGCTTATAGAGCAAATGATCAGAATGATGTTGCTACCTACTCAATAAAGGTCGTAAGACTGGGTATAAAGAATCAATGAAATAAGAAATTGAGGTTACACAGTGTATAATTGATGGACGATATTCATCGAGGTCGCATCTCAGAAGAAGGCCAACAGGTGGCTTTGATAAATTTTAAATCATGGAACAATCTTGTTCCAATAGTGGCTAATTAAAAGAGAGTCATAACGGTAACTCTTATGACTATTATAAATGTAATTTTGTTATATTTTAACTTAAATATGGATAAAGTCGGTTATCCCAAGAATGGAATATAAAGATGTGGTATCGAGTTACTTCCTCGTATTCATGGGTATTTGATACCACTTGTATCAATGCTAGTATATGATCTCTGCGTAGTATTTCCGTGGTTTGATGGTTACCGAGAGACCTCGAGTTTGGGCGCCACGCATGTTTCAGATAAACTCTGGTAAAATGCTTTAACTGCCGCCATTTCAGTCCCTCTACATGGTCTTTGGAAGTTAAGGTCAGCCTCGCTAGAGACTATCTTTCTGAGACGTGATATGATTAGTTATTTTAATTATTTAATTAGATTTCATAATTATCGTTGCTTTATGCTTCATCCCCTTTTATGTTTAAACTGTCTACTGGTCTGGTTTAGGAAAACCTTACTATTGTATATATATTTCACACTCAGACACCATATTAACCAAGACTATTACCCCCAAAAAAATCCACATACTCCCCATGCAATAGCTCTGTGTGCCAAAAAAAAAAAAAAAAAAAACATTCCGCATTAAACCAAAACTCAGGTCAAGATCTTTCTTTGCAATTTTTTCCTCACAAGAAAACTCATGAGTTCTAACAATGTTGATTTGAGCATCACATATCTCAAATGCAAAGCATTCCCTCTAAACTGGGGTTAAATAAAATCAAAACTTAAAAGCAACAAGAAATGAAATCATTAACTTTAAATCGAAATAAAACTCAGAAAAGCATTAATCGCGATAGAAAGGATTCTTAAACACAACTGATATCAAAATATGTGTACCAGAAAAGAAAAAATGGAAAAAGATAAGTGCTAAAACAAGACATTCCCCCCCGCTATAGTTACATGGTGTTTTCACCCTAAGAAAAAAAAATAATAATAAAAAGTCTCCCCACAAATTCCTTTAGTTAGAGATAAGTAGTAGCAATCTAAGAACCCCACAGATATCTATTCAAAGAAACACAAACACAGCCGGCCAATACACATAAATAGAGATATATATATATATATCCAAAAGAAAAACAGTTATTTCACTCATCTTCAATCTAATGCAAGACTATGTTTGTCTACACCTGTCTTAGAAGAGGAAAGAAGAATATATATGTGTGGAGAACTTAAACTCAACCGTCAATACTAACAAGGTTCCCAATAGAGAAGCAAAGCCAAGGAGGACCCATGAAGCCATGTATGCTAATATAACCAAAGTGAATCTTACAAAGAATTGATTTTTCCCCAAATCTCTCAATGGCTATTTTTGTGTAAAAACGATGAATTACTAATAGGTCTTTTCACAAGTCTATTTTTTTTTTTTTGGCTTGATTGTGAGAAGAGGGAAAAGAGCCACCAGAACAGAGGCCATCTTCACTCTGAAGTATCTTATCGGCAAAAGTAAAGATGGGAGAGGAGAGTTAAGCCATTAGTCAGTTATCCCCATGGATTTGAGCATCTGCTTGTGATTGATAGCAGTTCCAAATTCTTTAAACATTTAATTCCTTCTTTGTGCTGATAGTCGCTTAGAATTAAGAGTTTAAATCGGTGTCGTTCTGATGATCATATATTTATCTTAATCCCCGAGTAGCCATGCATTCCTGCCGCCTAATGTACCTGATCAGCAAATACGTCATCCAGATAGCCCAACACGCTGGTATGTCTTAGAGCCCATTGAGATAGGTGGGCCAGAAACATGTCCATGTATATGGAATCCAAACCCTTCATGAGGGAAGTTTCCAATAATTGGTTCCCATGTTAACTGTAACTCGGTCAGTTCGGCGTCATTTTAGTAATAGGCTTGCAAATAACCATTCATTGGGCAATCAATGAACTCTATGATAAAGATATCACTATAGGGGTAAAATGCATTCCCTGACCTAGCCTTAATGATGATCCAATTTTCGGAGGATTGACTGTACAAATGATCATACTGACCGCCGAGTATCATAAATTATTCCTGTGACTACAAGAAGCTTTGGCTTCATTTTGTGAATAATACTAGAATCATCAAATTAGATTAATTGATTAAAGAGTTTAATTAATTATTAAACTCATTGAGCTTGGAATTATAAATTCATAGGGTCCCTTAAAGGCCAGAAAAACATCGTATAGATTAAATTAAGAGTCCTCGTGTGGAGTATATAAGGTTATAAAAGAAATTGTCATAAAATTGCGTAGTAATTATTAGATATTACAATGCAATTTGACTTAATTGTTGAATAATTAATTAGACAGTGTATATTTCATTATATAGTGATGAAACGGTGTTAATTTGAGAAATTAATAACATTAATTATAATATTTAATTAATTAATTTAGTTAATAATAATGTTATATGGATGAAACGACAATTGAGTAAATTAATCCAATGATTTTTAGTCACTAATTGGAATAATTTTAATTCAATATTTAAATATGCCACTTGATCCGTGATAAGAGATCAAACTCAATGTGATGATGTTATAATGGGAGGTTAAAAAACCCTAGGCGCCAAAGGAAGATAAAACAAAATTAGAGAAGAGAGAGTTTCACTTTTCGCTTCCATCTAACTTTTGAACTCATAAAGAGAATATCAAGAGCCTTAAAATAAAAAACCCAGTATTAACTGTAAGACTTATTATGCAGGTCCCAGAGGAAAACATGTGGAGAAAGCAAGGATCTTTGAGTCATTGAACTTACTTAGTTTGTTAAAAACTTAAATTGATTATAATTTTTCGTTAGTTTGTTGATTAGTGTATGTAATAAAATCATATAGATCGTAAAGAGTTTACTGATAATTTTTAAAATTTACTGACCAAAATTTATAGATCTATAAACTTTGTTTTGTGTCCTGTTTTCATAGTCATAAGGTTCCTATGTGTAAGTATAATAGTCGTGGCAAAGTATTCTTGATTAGTTTGATAATCTTTAAGATGGTTATTGTTATATATTGATGACGCTCATCGTATGAACTTTAATGCACCATGGCGTTTTGAGCGAAGATTTGTGCGCTGAATTTTTTTGATCTTGTAAAGCTCGTAATGTGTTATAAGTTTTTTTGTAATTTATTTTAAATCACATAAGAAGAACAGAATGATCTAAGTTATCAACATATGATCAGCCACACCCCGCTTTATTCAAAATCGCTTTATGTGATGACTTAGAGAGAAAGCAGTGCCTAAAAACATAGAAGCCCATTGGATGACGAAATAATCGCCACTTTGGCTCTTCATTACTTTATTTTCTGGGCCTAAAAGCATTTGTTAAATCACACAGATTGTGACCGGTCCAAGGTCTGGGTGTTTGGGGTCCTATATAGCAATCTATTAATGCTGTCAACAAAAATATTGAATGAGATCCAAATAAGTCTGAAGAAGAATCGAAGAGCTGCAGAGATCAGTCAGCAATGCAAAAGAGCTAAAGCAGATATAGTGGTTGTGAACCCGCAGTGTCTAACCTGTAATTTATTACGAGATTTTATTTATAAGGAATTTGTGAAACACCAAGAGACCTCGGGGAATCATTTTTTTGTATTTATTTATTTATTTTTTATTGTTATTGATATGATTTGATAAATATAAGGTCCATACTGTAATATATATATGCCAGTAAGAGTTCTTCCATATACTAATGCTTTTTATAAGATGATTTATCTTTCCCAGAATACGATAATTAGGATTGTCCCACATACATCTTTTTCATCTGATGGAATATCATCACTGGGAAAATAATGTGTTAGTTTCGCACTAGTTAAACTAAATCAAACGCTACATTGACCAATTCCAAGGTTATATCACTCTGGAAAGCCTTGGGATTTTCAATCGCATGAATAAAATAATTGATTTTATTGATTATAAGACAAATGATGTTTTATAAATAGAAAACACCTATTTCAAAATAGTGAGCTACAAGTTATATGACAATATACCCCCATACTGTCATTAGTGTAACAATTAAGGAGAGATATAGATAGTCCAGCTTGACGCCTTAGATTTCGCTTCTTTACTGAGGGTTTCCTATCTATACTTAATATAAGGTTGATTCCTTTAGAGATAGATTGAGTGATATTTTAGATTGTCCCACCCTATAGCCGTGCAATTTTGTTACGCCATTGGGCCAGTGAAATAATGGGCTCACACTGGTGGTATGGTTAAACTATTCATCATACTACCAAATTTGACGGTAGTTATTATAAAATATACATGATATTTCGATTTTTTTCTTATTAATTTTGAGAAAGTCTCAAAGTTGATTTGAAATTGGTATGATGAACTCCTACACCATATTAATTGTTGAATCAATTTATTGTAGATTAGTATATGTTTTGTTTTACTTATGTATCTATATCTCGCTTACTTTCCAAAGCTTATATGATATTATTTTCATTTATAGTAATTGTTTAATATTTAATTTCAAAGAATCATGTCATCAAACAACCATATTATCGCCATCTACTAATGAACAAATCAAAGATAACTTCGCTAATGGAAGTCAAACACACAGTCAGAAGTTAATTTGTGAGAACCAAAAGCCTGCTCACCGAGGAATGTCCTCTAGCTCTCGGCACACTTCGTACTGCACGAAAAGATAAGATAGTTGATTCATTCCAAATAAAGCCCGGCTATATTATATGCTTGAGCAGCGCACAGAATGGCGTTCTTAGGTTGAAGCATGTAGGACATGGAGACTCGCATGTGGCTTAGTGATACAGTGTAGGTCCTCCAGCATGTTCAAAGTCATCTGACTAATGCTGAAGCTACTCTTTAGCTACATGAACACTAAGATGAAGAAAGGAGTTTCACAATCAGTAACATGTTTCGGGAAGGATCAACCTAATATACGAGGCGGAGATATATAAGCCACCATTGATAGAGCGCATCACAAGCAGAAGCCATCCTGAGTCCTCTACACCGTGGCTTTCGCAGCTCACTACCCAACTATAAATAGTGGACAAGCTACAAGAGCAACATGAATCAACTCCGAATGAATCCAGTAATTCGAGGCCATGGCAAGACTGAATAAGAGGGGCGTAAAGCAATGCTGAAACAGCATAAGCCATCTTCTCTTCTAGTAAAGGAATAAAAGAGAAAAAGAACACAAGGTGGGTCTAGAGCACAACTCAAGAAAGGAACCAAAGGCAAGGAAAAGAAGAACCCCAAGGACAAAAAGCCAAAGAAAGTGTTTTACAGTGTGGTCAAGGTCACTGAAGAGAAATCCAGAATAATTATCTCTTTCGAATTAAAGGACAAAAAAGAAAGGTGTAAATATAGATTTACCGGTTTTAGAAGCTCAAATAGGTGAAGATGATTTGTCACTTCCTGGATATTTCATGATTCAAGCCACCAACCGTGTCATTTTTTGCAGATGTTTAGCTTCCTCCAGGAACTGCCAGATAGGAAGGTTACTACAGAGAGCTGGCGCTAGGAGGTCGCTTTCTAGCAAAGGTAAGGAGTCGCCTGCTTAAATTTTTAGAATAAATTTCTTAGTTTTGAACAATGTATTTTTTATTCTCAAGTTTTAGAGAAATTTGATTTATTTCTATGTTGTAAAGAAATAATAATTAGTATTATTTTTATTAATAATGAGATTGAAAATATTTCAAGAAATGGTTTAGATATTTGTCATGGAAAGTCTAGAAATAAGTTGTACGTTTAAGGCTACCCGATAACGATCATTAAATAGTCTCAGAATTATTCCCAAAGTAGAACATCCTAAATCTAGCAAACTAAAAAGCTCCCACAGTGATAACACGAGTCCTCTTGATTCCCGCTATGTCACATGCCAACCTTGACAAAATAAACTGATTAGTAAAGGATGGCCTTAAGAAAGCTAAAATGTTGGCAATTTCTTTGTTTGTGAATCTTGTTTAGATGGTAAAATGACTAAGAGACCTTTCTACAAAGGGCTGAGATCCAAAGATCTTCTTCAACCTGTATTATAGCGGATGCCTACTTCGGGCCCACTGGCGTACAAGCATAGAGGTGGTTATGAATATTTGCCACCATTGACGATTATTCAAGATACGGTTATGTTTACCTAATGTGCAAAATCTGAAACTTTTGGAAAGTTTATAGAATTCATGGTAGAAGTCAGTGCCGCTAGTAAATCACTAAATCTCTTCGATCGTGATCGAGGAGTGAATACCTGACAGAGATAGTTCAGTGAGTCGCTTGCAGTAAAGAGCATGGGAATCCCCATTCCAACTCATTGCAAGATCCAGTCACCACAGCGAATGGAAGTTGGGTAAAAAGGAGAAATGAGCACTGCTGTTAGATATGGTTAGATCGGCTGATATTATTTCGCATTAATCCCATTCGGGGATATTCACTACAAACCATTGCCCATTTTGAATGTAGTTTCATCTAAGTCAGACAATCTAAAAGATACCCTAGAGTTGTGGAATGTACATAAACCTAGTTTACGTCACTTTCGCAGGTGGTGTTCGCAAACGTGTTAAAGGAAAGATCAGTTAGAAATCCCAAAGGTATGTTTATAGGTTATCCAAAAGGAATAAGGGAAGTTTTGTTCTGGTATCTCGATAAGAAATTATTTATCGAAAAACGCGATTCCTTCTCTTTGGTTATTATGACTATATGAAAATCAAACCTCAGAAAAGTTGTACCAGAGAACTACGTTTCATCAATCAGAAAATCAATTTATCAACCATCGATTTAATGACAAAGTCGGGAACGCCACATTCCCATCTGGAATATCCCGTACGACGCAGTGGAGTGTGGGTAGAGACGCTCAATCCGCATGCGGAGTACATGAAGGATAAGTACTGTCGGAAAGCTAATCACTAACTTAGATGATCCATTGACATACCGCATGCGGATAATTCTCCGACAAGGGAAAATGGCAAGATGCTATGAACCAAGTAAAATGGAGTCCATGCCTAACTCCATCTGAGACTAGAGATCCAATTCCGAGAAGCAGCCTATATAAAAATGATCTTTAAAAGAAAAAGAGGAATAAAGTGGAAAGGAGTATTCTTAAAGCTAGGCTAGTGTGCAAAGGTTATACCCAAAAGAGGGAGGACTATAATGAAAACTTTCTCGCTCGTGAGCATGTGTTTAAGTCATATTCGAGATTCTTATCCATAGTCGCTGTCTCGATTGAGAGATATGGAAATGATGTCGCATTCGTCAATGGCTATCTGAGGAAAGATCGCGCGATGCAACCATAAGGTTTTGTGGCTAGCGCCAACAAATGTGTCGCAGTTCGCAAAATTGCTAGTCCATTTATGGATCGAATCAAGCTTCAAGTCTCGAACTGAGATTTGATGAAACTATCAAAACGTGAGCGGTTTGGAGAAGAAAGTTAACATCCCAGTGAAGTGGGCAATATCAAAGAAAATACAGCATGGTCTTTTGGTTCTTTACATAGATAGATATTCTATCATCAGAAATGATGTGTGAAACATTATCCAATGTAAATGGTTAGCCGTGTTTCCAAATGAAAGACGAAGCAAGCTATATTCTTGAATCAGTTAATAAGATATCATAAGAACAAGATTTTGGAAGATTATCCAAGCATCTTATATATCGAGGTGTGCTAGCTTGATTTTCGATGCAAGATCAGAAAGGTCGTGACACGACCGACATGGAATTTATCCTTTCCAAGGAGCAAAGAACTCAAGATACCTCAAGAGGAAGAGGATATGAGACGGATTCCCGCGCCTAACTGCTCTCGCGTGGCTGGGCGACAGGCCTACACCGTTATGCAGATAGTCGGGCCGTTAACAATCCAATCCCTGTGTCGGTCATTTGATAGCAGCCGAAGCATAATTCAAGTATCTTAGGAGAACTACAGAGATTGTTATGTTTGTGTACCTGTGGAGAACCCATCGAGGAACGATTCGACTTTTCAATCAGATAAAGTATAGTCGAAAAGTCGTACATTTAATAATATTCATTTCTGCAGTGGAGTCAGACTGAGTGGTGCTATCAAACAATCTAGTATTACTTGATTCAACCATGGAAGCCACAGCATGCCAAAGCAAATTTAAATCGGTTTGATCAAAAAGTTCACATCATCTAGAAGTAGTTCCAAACATGGAAAACCACGGTTTTATATCAGATAAATAAATGGAGAGGTGGCAAACTCCAATGAACTATGTTATAAGAGGGAAGCATATAGAAAGGAAGTATCATCTGATGGCCAGATTAAATAGAGGGATGAGTTTGTGGAAGATAGCATCTAATAAACGCTCGGTATCCGCTACTACACTTCTTACCTAAAGGTGTCTATTTGCCACTTAGATGGAATAGGTTTATGATACATAAGTCTACCTGCTTTAGAGTAAGTGGAGATTATCGATATGGTGTCTTAAAGTAGCGTAATTTGTATCAAGTTTCATGAAAACAATTTTCTATATTTATCTTCTTTATACATGTGTTGTAATAATTTAGTAAATATCGTAAAACTTAAGTTTAAGCCAATGTAACTATAATCTAAGATATAAATGCTATATATGAGATGATTTTAGATTATAGATAATAAACTAAACTAATCGCAGTAAATCAAAGTAGGGATCTTGATCTATAATACTACCAGTACGTCCACCGAACATATTAAGAATGCATCTTGATCTCTGATTACTGATGTAGTGACATTAAAATGGAGATGCTTTATGTAATCTGATTACATAGGACAGGACCATACATGGATTAAACTCTTGAATAATGTAACATTACAATTAAGAGTTTAAACCGTGTCACTAGATGATCACATACAGATTGATCTTAATCCTGATTAGCCATGGACTCTTGTCTATTTCAATAGGGCCTTTTGATTCATAGGTTACCGCTCTGCTCTAAGACGTGCCCAATACTTATGTCTTGGAGGCCCATTGAGATAGGTGGCTGGGAACATGTCCTACAGATATGGAATCTAAACCCTTCTTGAGGGAAGCCGGATAATTGGTTCCCTTAAGTGTTAATTCTGTAACTGAACAGCTTTAGTGCTCTAATTTATAATAGGTTTATAAATTAACTATTCACTAGTGAATTAATGGAACTTAAGAATAAAGATATCACTAGAGGGGTAAAATGGTAATTTCACCTAGCTCTAATGATGGACCAATTTTGGAGGATTGAATTGCATGTAATGATCATATCAATGGACTGCTTGAGTATCACTACATAAATTATTCTGTAATTACAGTTTCAGATTTTTAGTGGAATAATACTGGAACTAATAAATTAGATTAATTGATTAAAGAGTTTAATTAATTATTAAATTTATTGGAGCTTGGAATTACATGTCCATAGGTCCTCGCGCCGCCTCTATAAAACACTGTATAGGATTAAATTAACAAAGAAATCCCTTGGAGGACATAGTTGTAAAAGAAATTGTTTCATAGCAACTATGTAGTAATTATTGGATAATTAAATGTTAATTAATTAATTATTGAATTAATTAATTAATTGTAATTACTATATGGATGAAACGGTTAATTTGGGAAATTAATCCTATTTATTTTTGGTCACTTAATTTGAATTAATTTTAATTCAATATTTAAATATGCTACTTGATCCAATGGTTGAGATCAATTCAAGGCATATTATAAATAGAGTCAAAACCCTAGGCGTCAAAGGGTAATAAAACAAATTAGAGAAAAAAAAAAGAAAGAGTTTCACTTTTTTTGCCTCCATCTAACCCTCTTGATCTCGTGTGTTGAGAATATCAAGAGTTCTAAAAACAAAACCTTTGTTAATTTGTACGCTCACACATACCTTGTAGTGAATAGGAACGGCTTGGAAGATCGTGGAAAATAGGAAAAAAAAAAAAAGGATCTTGAGTTGTCAACCCTACTTGCCATAAAAATCTCCTTAATTTGATTGAGGTAATTCTTCTTTATTGGTTTTTGATTAGTATGCATGTACCATAGGATCGTAAAAAGAGTTTTTATTAATTTTTAAAATTTACTGGACCAAAATCTTCCGCTGCAAACTTTGTTTTGAACTTTAAAAACCTTCATATTCTTGTAAAAAGTATGTAAAAAAATATCCAATCGTATAAAAAAGAAAAAGAGTATAGGGAAATAATATGAGCTTTTGGCTTAAAAAACCAATATTTATTATAAAGAACAAAATTAGGCATGGTATGGTTGTGTTGTCTAGTAGATGGGTTCCTAAGGATGAGTTTTGAAGAGGCTTTCGGGGAAGGAAACCTATAAAGGAAATCAACGATACATAACAAACCATGACAAGAATCCACAATTCCTAAAATTCTTTTACTTGGGAGCCCCAAGTGAGACTCAAGATCCACCCTCAATTCACCATTCAGTGAGGGTCTGTCCATGTAAAATAAAGAAAATGAATTTTTTTAATTGATAATAGATTTTCCAATTTGTGAGCATTGCTTGGTAGAAAAAGCAACTAGATTGCCCTTTGGCAAGGCTAAGAGAGCCATTTTTCCTTTACAACTTATTCATTATGACATCTGTGGCCTAATGAATTTAAGAGCACAAAATGGTGCTCACTATTTCATCACTTTTATAGATGATTTCACTAAATATGGTCACGTTTATTTGATCTCCCATAAATCTAAAGCACTGGAATGCTTCAAAAGATATAGTAGATTGTTGAGAATCAATTGAATGTGAATATTAAAACACTATGAACTGATCAAGGACATGAATATCTATCTTATTTATTTAAAAACTATTGTGATGATAAGAGTATAGCTAGATAACTAACTATTCCTTTTACTGTGAAACCCCGAGAAAATCCAATTTTCTGAAAAATGGCAAAATGGTCATTTCAGTTGAAATCCGGAATTTTTCTAGATATCGGATGATAAACGGACTTTACCGCTGAACTGCCTCGCAAATCTACTACCATGTTGAATTTCGTCAATTCATACGCCGGAATTTCACGCTGAGGCAACGGAGTGAGCTTTAAGCCACTTCGGGCACTTTATTTTGGCTTAATTGGTGCCACGCGGTCCCCGGGGAAGAACTATGTCAAACATGAGCTAAAAGTGGGGGCCCATTAGTGACAAATGGAACCTTAGGCGACAAATCTGCTGGGATGATGGCTGGACGGGGAATCCTAAGAACCAATGGGAAAGTGACAAGTGGCATGAGAGGGCTTTTCTCTTAACCTCAACCTAGACCAAACTGGTTTGGGAGGGAAAGGAAGAGAGAGAAAGAGCAAATGAGAAAGAGAGAGAAAAGAGAGGGATTTTAGAGAGAGAAGCTCTACCTTCTCTCTAGAATTCCCGGCAATCGGATTGTCTGCTTTCTCCTGCGGAGACAAGAAGCAAAAGCTGTTCCCCCACGAAAGGGCTACGCAAGGGCATTCTGGGCTTTTGTGGAGCTCAACAAACTCCGTAAAGTGCAAGTGTTTTCTCCTACTTGTTTTACTCTTTGGCTAAGGGCCATTTTAATGGATGAGGATTTGTTAAGGCCTGAATGGTCGTGGTTTTGGTTCCAAAAGAATTGGACCGAGTGAAGAAATCCCTAAAGTGGGTTTCGGGGATTGCCCACCTGACCGGCTTCATGTGGTTTTCAGGTGATGCTTCTCGTTATTTCCATGAGTGAATATGCCGGACAGGATTTTCGGGGGTAGTTCCAAGATGAACTGTCGGATTGTATACTAGCCCATGTGAGCTAATCTTATGTTATTGCTATGAATGAATAACATGTGTAAATTTTGTTAATATATGCATGCTTAGTATATTAACAAGGACTGTATGGAATGTGAATTGAATTACTCAGGTGCTATTGCATGAGCACTTAGGGGCGGGGTACCCAAGTAGGAAAAATTCCACCGCCAGGGCATTGCTCACCCCGTCAGGAATATATTTATTTCGTGCAATCGAAGGTGCACCCGAGGATGGGACGTAATTGAGACCGTAGGAGACCTAAGAAATGGCCAAACTGCCTTATTTCCGTGTTTTGTGTGAAATTTCAGCAAGAGACCCGCTTGATAAATTTGACCCAAACAATTGTACTAAATTCTTTGTATAAAATATACATTTTTGTGAGTATGATGTGTAGGCCCAAGTGTCCATTTTTACTCATAGTATGAGTCTTCACATATGAGACACAAATTTTCCACGGTCGATTTGTGGACAATGAGACACCCCTCGTTAGCGTCAGCATTTTACTCATGAATATAATGACGTAGTAGAAAAAAAGAAATAAAACCCTATTGGACATGGTTAGATCAATGATGGCACAAGCTAATTTACCCATTTCCTTTTGGGGAGAGGCACTATTGTCTGCAGCCTACATTATTAATCATGTTCCATCTAAGTTTGTTCCTTCCACCCCAAATGAGCTATGGAAACGCGAAACACCGGATTTAAGTATTATGAGCCCATGGAGATGCACAACTTATATTCAGAACACTTCTCATGAATATGGGAAACTTGGTCCTAGGGGGAAGAAATGTATCTTCATAAGATACTCAGAGTTCTCTAAAGGATATGTATTTTTGGGAGAAGATATGATTGGAAAAGTGATAGAAATTGAGTCATAAGATGTCATTTTCTTATAAGAGGAATTTCCAAAAATAGGTAAATAAATGGGGATTTTCGACTATATGAAATGGAAGATCCTAAGGCAAATGGGAGTGCAAGACATATGGATTCAGCTCCCACAAAGCAAGATGGTGGTGGAGACCATGCATCTCCCGGTTAGTAGGAAGAAAGCAATGTATTTGATCTTATGGAATAAGACTTGAACATTCTCAAACTCAACATAAATCACGAGAAATTCTCCTCGGGCCGTCGATTTGATATCGAGGGGGAAATTTCAAGATTTACCATGATGAAGAAGATCCGTTATCCGGGTAGTTATTTCTAGTCCTACATCTAAGGAATGGATTAAAATGAATTCAATGAAATCTAACCAAGTTTAGGATTTGGTTGATTTAATGTCAGGTCGTAAGACCATTGGGAACAAGTGGGTTCTCAATATTAAACATAAGGCAGATGGGACAATTGATAGTTATAAAGCTAAGAGCTACACGCAACAAGAGGGAATTGACTATGAAGAGACATTCTCACATGTGGTCATGTTTGCATCAATTGGCATCATTCTAGCTATTGTAGCATGGATGGATATAGAATTATACCAAATGGATGTTAAAACTGCTTTTCTCAATGGAGAACTAGATGAAGAAATCTATATGAATCAATCTTTAGACTTCGATCTTAAAGGACAAGAGCGCAAAAAGCCAGGCAACCTAAAGGATCATTTTCTTTGGTCTTAAGAAAGATCAAGATAATGAAACCTCAATACTCTTATCAAGCCATGTTAAAGGATGGTTTATGATAATAGAGTAAACAATATTATTGTATATTAAACGCTCAAATATTGGTTTCATAATTATGCTCTATACGCCGATGATATATTGATAACCGGAAATGATAATAAGTTAATAAATGCAGCCAAGAATATTATCATCGAACTTCGAAATTGAAAGACATGGGCGAGGCTAGTATGTGTTTGTGTTAAGATCTTAAAAGATATTCAAAAAATGAGCTGGAAAGCCATCTTTAGAGACCCATAATATGAAAAATATTGAAGTAACCATATGCGTGATTGGAAGCTCATGATAAAACCCAACCTACGAATGTTATAATAGTAGTTTTTTGGAACCTATTAGAGGTCCAATGATAGAAACGAGGGCAGATTAGAATTTCAGAACGCTCCGACTATTTGGGTAAAGTGAAATTTTCTAAAATTTTCAAATAAGATGTCTTCAGTTTAATAGTAATTCTTCTTATTATATCCCATGGAGGGGCTGCGCGCGACTTTAAAGCAAATTTGGGCTCCTGCATGACTTTGAACCGATATTTAGAAGAGAATTGGAGATTTATGAATAGATTTCCTGACCGAAATTTGGAGCCTACAAATAAATTTTTTCGTAAATTGGGACGAAATACGAAAATGTCCCGGAAGCTGAATTATGAGAGTCTAACTAAATCAACTGAGTGAACTGAGTCCGCTTGATAGTTTTCAGCATGATCCTAACAATTCCTGACACAATATCGCGATGTTCCATTTACGATTTTAAAGTAGATTTTAAATCCGATTAAGATTTCCTGCAGCCAGAATCCAATGTGAAGGATTACCAGAAATGATTTCATCGTCACTGGAAGCTTAGACTACTTATAATATTTTTTATATTTAATCTAGAGATAAATGCAAGAGGCGTGAAACCGAGATAAAATCTCGCTATAAGGGAAGATTTTTCGTAGAGTTTAATAAATCTTTTCTTACTCATAAGTTACGATTAATGCGTGAATATGCTTTAAAATGAAAAGGACTATCGACGGCAAAACAGAATTCAACCCGAAGCGTTTGATTTGTAGCGGTGACCAGAGTGTAAACCTGATTTTGAAATCAGTTTAAAAGTGAAAGATATTTAAATGTTAAATGAAAAGTTTAATGTAAATGTTATATGTATATTAAATATGTATGCATATGTTAAGGCATTATGAAAGTTTAAAAATGTAAAGAATGCATATGGTGTTTTAATGTCGACAAAGTAAAGTGGATTCAAATGGATTAATGTATTTTGAAAAATGTTAATGATGGTTACCCTAACCTATATGACCAAGTATGAGACTGATATCTACGAGGTACTTGCCGCAAGGATTTAGAGGGCAGTTATAGGTTACTAACCGAGGGAGGGAAATAGGTGTTAGAGTAATATTCTACACGTGATAAAATGCTATGAATGGAACCCTGCAAAGCTTGAGTTTCTCCGCAGCCAGAGCGGCAGACTGGAATTGGAGATTGTACCTCACCGTCAAGATCCGGAAACCTGCTCTCGGTATGTTTATCCCCTTGTGTTCCATCGTAAAGAAAGAAATAAAGAAAGAAAAGAAAGTTAAGGTAAGTAAATTGATTTTTCAAATTGTAGCGTTATTTATTACTTGATATATACCTCAAAATGTTGCCTAAATGAAATGTACACCACCGAGCTCCCAGCTCACTCTTCTTTTTTCTGTGTGAGCCAAAAATGACAGACCCGAGACAAAAAGCCTTAGGGACATCCCCTCAGCTGAGCCGAGCCACGAGGACGCACGCTATGAACCGCATTGTATAAAATATTTGCATACAAGCAGGTTATAATAGTTTGGTCATGTATATATGTATATGGCGTATATAGTTTTAAAAGAATCACGGGGCTTTGATCTCGCGACGAGGTACAGGCACAATCTTCTATGTCCTGGCCAAGCCCAAACTTTGATAAAAATGTGCATGGAATTAGAAGAAGGTTTGAACGTTTGATGTGACGTTGGAAGTATAAATAAATGTATATGTATGTATATTGTGTTTGATTAGGTTTGCGGGATGAGGAGTCCTAATACGGAAGTTGAAAATTTAAGCTTAGTTGGGAATGCTTTTCAATAGTTTTGTAAATTGGGAAAGTCCCACAAACAGGAAACTCCCACCATTTTCCAAAATCTAAGTGTTTCAAAATAAAAATGTTACCTACTTCACTTCTCGTGATTATTTTCAAAGATGCATAAGGATTGTAAAGTGTTCGTGTCCATGGATTTTAATCGATTGTTTTGAGGAAAAGTTTCTCATATTCGTTGAGTGTCGGTGAGTCCCTCGGGTTATGAGGTTAACTGGTCGGGATCTTCAACGTGCACGAGCCACGCTTTTGAAAAATGTTATAAAAGATTTTGAAAATTCTTATTTTCATATGATTGTTTTAATGTTTTATTTTAAAATTAAGACAAATTTATTTATGTGATTTTAAATCATATATGGCTGCTTATCATTATTAAATTTCGACCATAGAAAACGCGCTTGCCGAGGCCGACCCGCCTCAATAGAGAGCCTTGAGGCATTAGTACCACCACCCGAGGAACATGTTGATTTGAAGTCTCGCGCATGTTCCTCCACCCACAAGACATAGTGACCCCATGCCTCTCGAGCCACTACGCATTAGCCGCCACCGCCTTGAGGTCGTGAGGACAAATACCTTTAGAAACAGATGGCTCAGCTTTAGCCACTGATATTACAGCACCGAGAGTCTGCAGCTTCTACAGAGGGGGTGGAAAAGCTGTGGCAATCTTTAACTATGATGGATTGGGAGACCATAAAAGGTTTCGCCATGGTTAGAGGAAATGAGCCGGGTCTAACAGTGTGATGCAAGCAGGCCGATGGCGTGATGGTCACTTTTTCGCCCTACGGGACAGAAGAGTGGTGGAGGGCGCCTGCAGGGAGATGCCTGGGGAGGGAGTGTCCTGGGCACAGTTCAAGGAAGAGTTTACAGATAAGTTTGTTCCAGCCAGTTACAGAGATGCGAAGGCTGAGGAGTTCTTTAGGCTGGAGCAAGGGACACCTCCTCGTGACAGATTATGAGCGGAGTTGGTGCCTCCGTCAAACATGTCCCATTTATCGTGTGGATGACGGTTTCAAGACCAAGAGGTTTTTCAGAGGTCTTAGTCCAACGACATTAGGACCACGCATATCACAGCCACTACCACGCGCGACGGTCGGTAGTAGAGGCCGCAATAGGGTTGAGAGGAGCATGGGGCTGAACTGTGCTACACCCACTACGAATGTAAATGAAGCCTGGTCGCATCGGGGTCTGGGCGAGGTTCCAAAGAAGTTAAATCAAGAGGGAGGAGCACATTAGCGGGATCCAGTCATGAACAGGTACCTACCAGAGGCGCCATGGTTCAAAGGAGGCCACGTGCACAAGTAGCTCCAAGGTCCAAAGCCAGTGTGTTCAAGTAGTGGAAGGAACCATTACGGGAGAGTGCGCATTTGAATTTTATTAAGAGTTAAGTGGCGACAAATGAATAATTTATCTCTAGAGTGTACCACTGCAGATAAGCCTTCGGCAGAGGATCAGAGCTAATGTGACAGACAAAGGCGTCGCTTGTCGGTAGAGGTCGTGGTCCTCAGAGAGGCTCCAGCAGTCTCACTACGCTATTTCAGACTGGTGACCAGCCAGGAGGTCGTACCATCCGCAGTGACGATGGGACCTACTCCAAGACACGTGCTGCAGTATTCAGAACACCCAAATAGGAGGCAAGATGTGCCACTTCAGAGGTCATGACAGTACTATCCAAGTTTTGATGTGGATGCTTATGTCTTGATAGATCCTGCAAAAAAAAAGTGCTACCACCGTTATTTATGCGTAAATTTATTGCATCAAGTGAAATATAGAGGATACAAACCCATAGATTGTAGTATGGTGGTTCCTTTTCCGGCATGGAGATTCACTTATACAGACAGAGTATACACGTGGGTTGCAGAGTGATTTACTGAGGGCCATGAGCTTATGGCCAATTTGGTATTGTTGGACATCCTGACTTCCCGATGTGTTATTAGGATGGATCGGTTGTCTCTAGCATCACGCCAACATGGATTGCTTCTCAGAAAGGCTTTTCAAGTTCTCAGAGACCGGGAACCGAGATTACTATGGGTATGAAGATATCGTCTCTCGAGTATGATGTCTGTAATGTGATGTGGCTGGAAGATGCCCAAAGTCATATCCCGGGGTATCTAGCCTAAGTGTAGTTGGGAGGAGAGAGGATGATAGATGTGAGACTAGGAAGACATTTCTGTGATCGAGAATTTCCTGATGAGTCAGATGGATCTCTCCAGAGTACCTCAGAGGAGATTGACATTTTTCATCGAGTTACCCCGGGACAGAACCGATTAGAGCGCCCTACAGGATGGCCCCCCGCAGATCAGTAAGAATTTAAGGTGCATGGAAGAAATGGTCAACAAGGGGGTTCGGCCGATCGAGCACGTGCCTCCTGGGGAAGCACCGGTTTTATTTTGTGAAGAAAAAGGACTGGCACGCGATTATGTATTGATTACGTAGAGTTGAATATGTAACAATACGTAATCAGTATCCTCTTCCGAGGATTGATGATCTCTTTGATCAGTTACAAGGAGCTAAGGTATTCTCCAAGATTGATTTGAGGTCAGGCTATCATCAGTTAAGAGTTCATGATGAGGATGTTTCAAGACAAAGATTCAAAACACTCGCACGACATTTTGAGTTTCTAGTCACGCCATTCGGGACTTACAAAATGCCCCAAATCGCTTTTATGGATCTCATGAATAGGATTTTTCAA
Source organism: Tetrastigma voinierianum (assembly GCA_016808115.1). Classification (NCBI taxonomy): domain Eukaryota; kingdom Viridiplantae; phylum Streptophyta; class Magnoliopsida; order Vitales; family Vitaceae; genus Tetrastigma; species Tetrastigma voinierianum. Next base: position 68,849 of record JAEQBH010001051.1, on the reverse strand, counting down.
GTCTTACTTAGACTCAGCTTTGTTATCTGTGGTCATCGACTGATATACTCCGATATATTCTGGGCAAGGGAGAAGAACATGTAGCACTTCGAGGAGAAGCCTCAAACATTGCAAGAACATCTGCATGCCAAACTCGCAAGTGCCGGCTTTGGCTCTATTAGCCAGACAAATAGTTTCTATGAGCGTGCCTTAAAGGATCCTGTAATAAGGTGGCTTATATCAATTAGAAACCTCCTACGAGTGCTAAGGTAGATAAGGAGCTTTTGGGTTTAAGGTGGTATTACCATAAGTTCATCGAGGGATTTTCAAGATAGCCGCACCTTTGGACTAGATTGACAAGGAAAGAGGAACCGTTTTTATGGTCGAGGCTAATGGGCCAGAGTTTCGATGAACTAAAAAGGAGATTGACTCCTCAACTCAAAGATTTACACTTCCATCGTGGCAGATGGCTTTGCAAAGGTATCAGATGCCTCTAGGCGTGGTCCGGGGCTGTGGTATTAATGCACGACAAGGTGATTTCATATGCTTCTAAAGTAATTGAAGAAGCATGAACATACTATCCTACACACGACCTTGAGCTAGCAAATCGTAGTATTTGGTTCCTATGGATATGGAGGCATTTACTTATATGGAGTGCCTTGTAGATTTTTACGATCATAAGAGCTTGCAAGATTCATTAATGCCAGTAAGGAACTCGAACACGAGACGAGGAGATGGATTTAACTCGATCAAGGATTATGAACGCACTATCAATATCATCCCGAAAGGCGAACGTGGTAGTGATGCTCTTAGTAGGAGACCCATGAGTTCCATTTCTCGCACTTCAGGGTCGGCATCTTCGACTCATAGAATTGAGTTCCTGGGTGTGAGATCGAACTCCATTGCATTCGTGGAGCACCGGCATTACATTTTATGTACGTCCCGGTATTGATAGAAAGGGATTAGAGAGCTTCGTATTCAGATCCACGCATAGTGAAGCTGAGAGGTGAAGCAGATTCCGGGCAACGAGGGGATTTATCATCAGAGGATGATACCGTGGTCATAGGACGAGGTTGTGTGTACCGATGTAGGTGATGTGAGGAGAGGATTACGATGGGGTTCCATTCCTCCGCTTTTTATGCTATTCATCCCGAAGCACAAGATGTATCATACCCTAAAGGAACACTATTGGTGGAAGGGTATGAAAGAGGATATTGCAGTAGTTCGCCCCGTATGTCTCACATGTCATTGTAAAGTTTTAAATCGAAAAGCCGTGAGGACTATTACAAAGCCACTCCCGATCCCCTGAAATGGGAGAGAATCAATTATAGATTTTGCGGGTAAATTCACGTTGTCGGGAGTGGCTTATGATACGATATGGGTGATCAGAGACAGATCATTTAACCACCATTTCCTACCTATCGTGAATAGTGGATTCATTGGATAAGTCAGTCCAATTATAATGCTAGAGAGATTATCGACCGCATGGTACGCCGCTTCCATCAAGCTAGACAGAAGATCCCAAAGCTTACCTCACTCTGCTCAGCTCGCTTACGTAATGCCCTTGGCACTAGACTACATTTCGAAGACGGCTTTTCATCCACGTACCTGATGGCTAATCCGAGGGACTATACGTATTTTAGAGGATATGCTTAGTAAGGCTATGGAGTTTGTGAGGAGCCGACACCCATCTACCCCAATGGAGTTTGCATACACACAGCTTATCGCCAAGATTGTAATGGCCCCTTACGAGGCTCTTTATACTAAATGTCAAACTCTAGTCTATCGAGAGATGAGGCAGCGAAAGGAAATTAGTAGGTCCGAAAATTGTCCAAGTGACTTGTGATAAGATCAAAGTTATAAGGATAGACTCAGAACTGCAATGACTCACGTAGTGCTGTGCGACACCCGCCGCAGGACCCAGAGTTCGGGAGGTGTGATTACAGATTTGAGGATTTCCCCATGGAAGGGCATACTAAGATTCGGGAAACGTGGAAAGCCGAGTCCATGGTATATCGACCATACAGATTGTCGAGAGGATCGGGGAGGTGGCATATCGACTGAGTCAGCTTATCCGACTGATCAGATCTCACGATGTTTTCCATGCTTCTATGCCCGCAAGTATATACTGCACTTTCACATGTATCGATCGCAGCAAACTGCTGGAAATATTGCAGAATTTGACATACGAAGAGGAACCGTTGCAGATCCTAATCAAGAGCAAGTCTCCGCGCGAACAAGACTATTCACCGGGTGAAGGTATTTCGCTGGAGGAGTCATACAAGAGAGGAATCTACACGGGAGCGTGAGGAGCAGATGAAGAGGCATTATTCTCATCTCTCTTTCTGGATGCGTATCGAATGTTCAGAATTTCGGTGACTCCAAATTTTATATGAGGGGTGATTGCAAAACCCCAACCCAAATGTTATAATAGTAGCTTTTTGAACCGATTAGAGGTCTAATGATAAACGATTATAGACAATTTCGAACGCTTCGGACGTCATTGGGTATAAAGTGAAATTTTTGAAAATTTTCAACGGACGCCTAACGAATAGTAATTTATTATATCCTGATGGAGGGGTTTGCAGAGGAATTTTAAGAAATTTCAGTTCCATGACTAACCGATATTTAGAAAGAGAATTGACATTTATGAATAGTGATTTCCTGACCAAATTTGGAGTCTGTATGAAATTTTTCGAAATCGTCGAAAATACGAAATGTCCTGAACAATCATAGAGCTCCAACGAAACTGAACGGAGTGAAACGGAGTCCGTTTGGATAGTTTTAGGGCGATCCAATCGCACTTGATAATAATACGCTTATTGTCCTGGATGACATTTTAATGATTTTAAATCCGATTTCGTGATTTTTGAGCCTGAATCCAATGTGAAGGGATTAATTACAATATTTCATGGTCAATTTGAAGTTTAGACGACTATAGACTATTTTTGACATTTAATCAAGATAAGCAAAGATAAGGTGAAACCGGTGATAAAATCTCGCAGTGCTTATATTTTGCGGAGAGCCCAATCAAAATCTTTCTTAATGGCTAAGCTATGATAAAATATCACGCAGAATGGACCAATGAGATTCATGGGCTCAAATGCAATTTTGGCAAAGTGTAGGTTAAAAGCTAGTTCAAGGGACTTAATTTGCAATTTTGGCAAGTGTGAGGTCAAAGTCTAAATTCAAAAGTTGAACTTTGGCTCAAATAGAGGAGGCTCGCCATGAGAGAAAAGAGAGAAGAAAAGAGAGAAAAGAAAGGGAAGAAAAGAGAAAGAAGGGAGAAAACCGTGGAGGCTAAGGTGGAGCAAAGGTAAGATGTGATTTTTCTTCTTCTTCAAGCTCTTCAAGTGATTTCCAAGTGGTAGCAAGAGAGAAAAGCCAAGGAAACCCAAGAAACAAGTAAGTTTCTAATGGTGGGAAAGTTGGATTTTAATGTTTTTCATGCCTAATGCTTTGATTTTTTTTGTATGGATGTTAGAATTGGGGTATTTAAGATTGAATCATGATGATTTTGATAAAAATTGAGAAAGAAATGGATTAGATTAGGGTTTGAAAAATCAAGTGAGTGAATGGTTAGGGTTTGATGTTAAATCGTGTATGATATGTTGAAATTGGTTAGGGATTTATGAAATTGAGGTATAAGGCATTGATTTGGAGGATTAGAGGAAGAAAATGGAAGAACAAAATGGAATATGGTTTGTATTAATCTGCCAAAATGGAAATGAGAGGGGTTATAGTAGTTTGGTACTTCATGTAATAGGTGAATTCTAACTCAGAAATGCATTGGAATTGGTTAGAAAAGAAAAGGATTTGAATTGAGGGCATTAAGATCATGTTGTAAAGTAAATGGAATGGTGTCAAAATTTATGTAAAACCCCTGTTTTTGTTTTGGCTATAGATTAAGTTAGAATCATCCAAATGAATTGCTTCCAATTGGTAAAGAACCAAAAGAGATAGGGATACAAATGTGTAGAAGGGACCAAGAGCAAATTGTAAATCTAAGGCTCCCAAATACGGACTGAAATGTGAGCTCGTGTAGCTCATTGATTTTGCTCTGTTTTGGGTATGGTTGTAGTGTTTTGGCCATAATTGGAGTTTCACTCATCCAAATTGAGTGATTCAAAATTATGGGTAAAATAGACTTCTAGGGGAATAATTTATCTGAAGTAAGTTCACGCAAATAGTAACCCAAAAGTTCCCAGAAAATTTATCAAAGAGGAGCTAGGTGCAGATTCTGTTCTGCCAAATTGAGTCATCTAGATGTAAAATACAATAACTTGAGTTTTGGTGATCCAAATTGGGTGATTCCAATTGGAGAAGAAACATTAGAACCATAGCTTCAAATGAGTGAAGAAAACTATTTAATTATGGAGTTAAGATCCCATAAATCAAGGATTACAGTAGGTGATTCAGTGAGTTAACCAAGTTTGCATCAAAACATGTTAAATTTAAAGTGTGTTTAGGTGTTAGGAAGGAAATTTCTAAATTGAAAATTTAAAGAGATGTCATTGGATATATAAAGGACTGATCTGGATAGTTTTACAATTTTTTAAGACCGTTTGAATAATTTTTTGAGTCATAAAGTCTATAGAGTATTGTTGGAAAAGGTTGGCCAAAATGAGTGGGTTTTTTAGTGCTCATGGGTACTTGTTCATTTGGCTTTAAAATGAACAGCAGATATGACAAACGGTTGGCGATTAATGCCAGAATAGCGTTTTCTTGAAATGCAGCCGACTATCGGATTCGGGAAGTGTTTGACAGCTTAATCGCGAGTGTAAAAAACTGATTTGAAAATCGAGTTTTAAAAGCGAAAGATTTTAAATGTTAAAATGAAAATTTTAATGTAAATGTTTATATATGTATATTAAATATGTATGTATATGTTAAGGCATTATGAAAGTTTAAAAATATGTAAAGAATACATATGTGTTTTAATGATAAAGTAAAAAATTTAAATGGATTTATAAATGTATTTTGAAGAAATGTTTTACTGATGGTTACCCTAACCCTATATGACTGTTATGACTGATATCGATCGAGGTACTTTAAGCGTGTAAGGATTTAGAGGGTAAAGTTATAGGTTACTAACTGAGGGAGGGAAATAAGTGTTTAGAGTAATATCCTTACACGTGATGGGGTGCTATGAATTGAACCCTATGCAAAGCGTGGAGTTTCCTCCAGCCAGAATGCGATGACCGGAATGAGATTGTCCTCACCGTCAGATCCTAAACTGCTCGGTGTTTATCCCTAGGTTCCATCAAAGAAAGAAATAAAGAAAGAAAGAAAGTTTACAAGCATAAATTGATTTTTAAATGTATAAGCATTTATTACTTTGATATATAACGAAAATGTTGTCTAAATGAAAATGTAAGACCATCGAGCTCTCACCACTCTTTCACTGCTTAAAACATTTTCGCACTCCAACATTGCAGCAAGGCCGGCAGACATCCCCCGCTACAGCTGGAGTCGAGCCATCGAGGACGACGCTGTGAACCGCACGTATAAATATTTTCTGTATATTGTATATGTTGAATATTTTGTCATGTATATATGTATAAATGTATATAGTTCGAAAGGAACTACGCTGGCTTCATCCTCAGCGGATTATGGTAATGAGGGCGGCCTAAGCCCTAGCCAAGCCCAAACTTTTTAATAAAATGTGCAATAATCAAGAATAATGTTTCACGATTTGAAGTAAATAAATGTATATGTACGTGATATCATGGTTGATCAATGTGGACTCCAGGAGTCCTAAGGAAGTAGAAAATTTAAGTTTGTGGCTGTTTTTAAAATTTTATCGTGCCTTTGTAAATTTAGGAGTCCGACAACGTAGGAAACTCCGCCATTTTCAAAATCTATGTTTGAAAAAAATATATATATATATATGTTACCACTTCACTTCCGCATTATTTTCTAAAGATATGTTAAGGATTGTAAAGGGGTTCGCTCCATGGATTTTAATTGATTGTTTTGAGGAAAAGTTTCTATATCCGTTGGAGTGCCAGGAGGTCCCCTCAGGTTCATGAGGTTAATCCGAGTCGGGATCTTTCACGTGGATACCCTTGTTGAAAAGAATTTAAGCCTTAGCCTTGATATGTGTCCCAAGATCCCTAATGAGAAAGAACAAATGTCCAAAGTACCTTACTCTCCAACGCTTGTCGCGCTTGATGTATGTACGATGTGCAAGCCGCCCGTATATGTGCTACGCCATTGGGCTTGTAAGCATATTTCAATCTAATCCAGGTTCAAAATATTGGATGACAGTGAAGAGAATATTGAGATATTTGAAAAGAACATTTGATTATGTTATGTGCTACCAGGGGAAGGATTTGTGCTTAGTGGGATATGTAGATGCTAATCGGGAGGCTTATCTGATCGCATTACCGCATCGACTCTTTGATATGCATTCCCGCTAATGATCGCACTCACAAATAGCAAGAGGCAATCTTATATAGCTTTATCTACCATGGAGTCTGAATATGTAGTGTGTTCCTCAGCTATACAAGAAGCAGTTTGGTTAAGAAGATTTTTGTAGCACTTAGAAATCATCAAAACAACATTTGAACCTGTGACAAATTATTGTGATTGTATGGCTACGTTAGCTTATGCTAAGGATTCAAAGTAACAGGGAAAGACCAACATATCCAGATCAAATATCATTTTTTCAAAGACATGATCCCACAAAATGAAGTGGTTCTGGGTGACACATCTTTATGAGTAAAATGGTAGCATATCCATTTACCAAACCACTGCGATGGATGCATTTATTAGACATGAAAACCCTAGGCTTATGTAGGAGATGATTAATTTGTACATATTGACAAACCAATTTTGTATTTTTGCTTGCAATAAATGAGAAGCATTTTCAATAATCGCTCGCTTTGTTTTAGATTTTTTTTATTTTTTGTGAATGTGTTTGAAATGCTATTAGTACACCAATGAAGTATGTTGGTAAAATTGATTCACTATTTCACATGAGTAATTGAATCTAGCGCTATAGAGCAAGTAGAAATGGAACAAAGATTGAGATGACTAGGGCACAATGTTACTTACAAGGTCTCATTGATGAAAATCAAGATGAGATTCTACATATGAATTGATATGAATTCCTTCCCCACAATCCATGTGTCTATTTAGAGGAAGTTGAGTATGAAACTTGTTGTTTAGCATTATTGAATGTGCAGACAAAAGTTTCACATTTGGCATTGTCAGAAGTGACAATACTAAGACTCATATGGTGTTATTTATTTTATAATAAAGATCAAGGCATACACTTTTTAATTTTTGGCAAGAGAAGAGCATTCGCCATAGTATGCATTTCTATACTACATGCTAGACGACCAACTCGGGAAGGCTTGCAGAGAATGGATCCCTACTTCTTCGCTATGTGATTACAAAAAATCCTAGATATGGATTTCATTTTTCCTTACCCTTTATGACTTTTGACTATATCATGATGTGATGAATTAATGTTGGCTATCTTAGGATGTATCTCGTACTCATGGAATGATTATGCTTAAAGGAGCATTGGTATGAGGGCGAAACAAAGAGTATTATTTTTCTTATACACTCATTATTTGTATTCATTCTCCTGAGTTATTTCGCTATCAGAGCTTGGAAATAACTTAGAATGAGTAATTGTAAGAAAGGCTCGAGTATGGATTCTCGAGAGATTGAATAATATTTGATCATGTACATTAAGAAAAATACTTGGGGTAAATAAGCACTTCTTTTCCTTTTGAGGGTGATGTCTCCTATATGGCCAACGTAAGGTTTGTATTGGAGCTCCCACCAACATTGTGCTTTAGGGTCGCACAACTGCCACTCGCATGAATTATTTCTTTGCTTCTTAGATTATTAAGATGATGTTCAGATGAGCCAAACGCAATACGGGCAAGTGCGAGATGTTGGATTATGGGCATGGGTCATTTGAGTGGGATTGACCCACCTGCATCCATGAGACACATCCTTTGATGTGTGTCCTCAAAGGGTTCCTGATCTATAAATATTGGTACCGAGACACTCATGTATTAAAAAAAGTTTTTTTTCCTCTCCCGAAATTCATCGTTTGAAGTACCATCTCTAATTCACATCATGGAATATTCAAACCCAAGAAGCGGTGTTCATACTTATGATTCCAAAGTACATTTTGGTAATCCGCTTCGCATGAAGCATTGAAGACACAGGATCCGCCAACAAATAAGTACTGCTGCTAATGATAAGTAATCATGTTTTCTGCATACCAAATGGTGTTCTCGCAGCCAAAAATAAATCAAACACGGCCTACACTCTATTTTGATAGTGTTTTTTATAACTGCTATAGAAATAGAAAACAATTATTTTTAGAATTTTAAAATAAGAGTGGTTGGCCAGATGTTTCCAAAAGATAGTTAAAAAAACATGTTTTAATAATTGTTTTATTTACAAGACAACGCCTTAACTCTACTTTATACGAATTTTATTATATTAATATGAAACCAAATTGAAGTTAATTTTTATCTAAAAATAAATAGATTTGAAATTATGTATAGGGTTCATAATTTTTTATTAATAATAAAATATGCATTTATTATAATTTACCAAAATTACAATTAGATGGAAATAATTCAAGTACCATATTTTTAATACAAGTCAAATAACTACTTCAATTAACTTAATTTCAATCAGTAAAGTAAATATAATTTTAAAATAATTTTATTTCTTTTTTTTAATTAAAAAATATATACAATAGCTCTAATATGTGAACAAAAGAATATGTGGGCGAAGGGACCTATATAACTTTTTTTTGAAAAGTAAATAATTTTATTGTATCAAACTAGCAATACGTCGATAGAAACACAAATATAAATGCCCTAAAAACCATAAGGATGAAATCAAGATTCGAAGTTAATAAGAGATAATAAATCGGCTCAAAGCCTACAAATTTGATAATACTATTGTGACTAAAATACCTATGACTCTTATTATCTTTGTCCGATCAAATATGATTTGCCTATCGAAATTACCACACATAAATAAAACGTCGCAACAAGACTACAAAAAGTAAAATATTGTAACAAGACGACATAAAACCAAATACCGCAATAAGACGACATAAAACCAAACACTGTAACAAGACGACTAAATCACGAAAAAACTAGACAAAACTCATATGTATATGAAAGAACCATTTTATTGAAGAAATAAATTGATAGAAATAGATATAAATGAATGATTTTATAAGAAAAAATTTATCAAATTATCCCTCATCACTAAGGAAGATAGGGGACTAGGAAAATAGTGTTAGAGAAAAAGGATGGTATTTGACTTAGAGGATTTATTGATGAGTTAAAGTAAAATTATATAATAGGAAACAAGTTCATCAAGAATCCATTCATTTTTTCTTGTGTTATAAACTTTTCCTCTACAGTCTTGTAGAGGATGTGACACTATCTGTATAGTTTGGTTTCATATATTATTTCTTTTGACTTTTGTTGGAACGATTTTTCCCATGATGGATGAAGGGAAGTTTTAGAAAAATAATATAAAAATTAAAATAAATCTAATAAAGCATGATGAGAAAAATAATCTCAATTTTAGTGTAGTTTTCTTCATATGAAACTTTCAATTGAAGTGAACATTCGAGAAAATAAGATGTATATTAAAAGACACTTTCCGTTTCTAAAGTCAAAATTTTCAAAATTATGAAAGCGTCTCTTGTCTCTTGAAAGAGCATTTCGATCCCCAAAGTAAAGTCCCACGAAGTATGAATGTGTTTATTCAAAAAAGACACTTTGGTTCTCTTGTTTAAGCGTTTTGAAAGTGGCTCTCCTTTAAGAGATAATTAAATTCAAAGTTTTTCAAAATTTTATAAAATATTTTATTTAAGAGCAAACAGGTTTCAATTAGTCTGCTACCTAAGAAAAAGACTCACGGCGCTAAGAGCAGCCGGTGGCGACAGTGGCATCTGCTTTACATATTTGCTTCCAACATCTTCACACCACCCCATTATGAGCTTGTGTGTGATAACCTAGTTTGCTCTTCTTAAAGTTCATCGTATATGTTTCTTCTGTTTTTTTTTTTTTTTTTTTTACGGTTTTCCCTTTGAACGACGGCGATTGCTGTCTCAGCGTCAATCAAATCAAATGCACAACCTCCTCACCCACATGCTGGTAGTTCAAACTCATCTCCTCAAATCCACGTGCTACCTTTATCAGGACCTCTTCATCAGCCTTAGCAGTATCTGAGGTCAGAAACCAATTTTGACTAAACCATAGTTCAAGCGTAAAATTGAATGAAAAAACGCCAGAAGGCCCTTATCACATACATCAAAATGACATCGATTATGGTTTGTGGATTGGCAAAATGACTAAATTACTGTATAATGAATTTTAAGAAATTCAACTAGTTTCTCAGTTAATTCAGGACTAGAAGAATCTGAATTAAAATGAAGGTTGAGTATCATTTGTTGGCAATTTTTTTCAAGATTAAATGCAAAATTTTGAGATTTAAACAGTATTTTCCCCTAAATTTAACATGTATAATGGAAATGGATTTTTTTTTTCTATATTTTATTTTATTTTATTTTTTGAACACAAAAATAATTACTATGTCAAATGATAGAGATGAATTCTTAAAAATCTTCAGGATGAAACAAAATCGAATTAATAATATAATGAATCGGTTCAGCTGGCGTTAATAGAGGTTGAACTCTAGTTTTGATCATCTTCATTGACAGAATCTTTATCAGGTTCAGTTTATGGCATTGACTGGCAGTAGTTGGTTCGGGTTAATGTCTCTTATCAGCTTTTCTTCAAAGTCCAATCCAGCCATTATTAGCCTAGATAAACGTGTCGCGCAGTGAGAAGGCAGATATCGCTGGGGATTGTTGTGACCAGCGCACCACTGCGTGAGACGACGACAATAGTCTGCAGACGGAGTAATGATGTGGCGTGGCAGGAAACCAGTTGTTGGTGCGAAAAGCAATTCAAGGCTCAAAATCTGTGTGGAATAACCAGCACTGACAGAAAAATATGAGTGAAAAAAGTACTCAGAGGGGTGATTTAAGCAACGAGAATAAAGTAGAATAAAATCACACTTCTTGGTGAAGAAAAGAAAGAAGCCCCATGAAAAGAAGTACAGGAATTGAAACCCACCTCATAGATCTTCTTTCTCCTCTTCATTATTGGTTGCATGAGACATTTCCTTGATTAGGGCTTTGAGAACTGGGATGCATGAAGGGAGAAGGAGAAGCAAAGTGTCTCCATCTCATGCTTAAGGCTTTAAATTCTGGTTTATCTTAAGGAGTTGAATCTCTGAATTTGCCTTGTACCTGCATGTGTTTAACTACACAGAAAAACATGTTGCTTTATCTTTCAGTATAAGTCAAACATAAATCATCATTTGAAATCATGACCAGGGGAAAGAGGCTCTACTCATCTAAATCATCTCCATCATCCTACATGGGAAGACAAGAGGAATGCGCTTTTTCTGACTAGCATTTCATGTTAACTCATTCCTTTAATTTCAATGATAACCAAAGCTACCACACATGGGCATCTCCCAGAGCCTGAATAAACTCAAGTACATTTTCGAGGTTATGTCAGGAGCGTGGCTCCTTCCATAATTCTCTCTCTTAAATTGAAAGCAACAATTGATTTATGTTTGTTGATGATAATGTTTGGCCACTACAATGGTATTATTCCCATCAAAATGCATTCAGCGACCCTGACCTCCCGCCTGCAATTACGCTAGCATGGGTCTCATCAATTCTTCTCCATTTGTGTGGTTTTGGGTGAAAACATCGATGGGTTCAGCCATACTTTACCGGTGAGAATCCTCACAATGTAAGTCATAATAAGTCAGAATCTTAAAAAAACACAGCTTGAAAAGACCATGAGAACAAAATTTAAGGAATGGTAGGTGGTTGTGTTGTCTGGTAGATGGGTTCAAGGATGGGTTCGGAGAGCTGGGAGGACTACTCAGAGCAGTCTTTGATACACCGGAGACAAACCATGACTAGGCCCCAGTGCTAGAGGCTTTTTAGCTGGGACCCAGAGTGGGACTCAAGATCCCAAATTTACCCTTCCGGGGAGGATCATCTGCCGGGAGGCAGGCAAGGCGTCAGGCAGAGGTTATCATTAGTGACGTTGGCTTTAACTAAAGTGGTTTGGAGATTAGTGTACCAGGCATTGGATACACCTATCAGAGACAGTACCGAGATTTCTGTTAGTCACAGAATTTCTTCCCAATCATGTGCTCTCTGGCAGATTCCTTCATCGACAGAATTTCTTCACAATATCTTCTGGCGGGTTCTTCATCTGGCTCTGTCTCCTCCTCTCTCTCTCTGCTTCAATAACCCCTCTGCCCGGTGCTAATGGGTTACACCAGACAAGACAAAATATTATCATTAACTTTAAAATCTTTTTATAACGACGATTCATTTAATAATTAACCCATTTCCTTGATTATGGGAAACGTTTGTTCAAACTAAGCAAATCTTTTTACTTTAATTAATAATTCTAATAATAATAATATGTATGTAGAGGATTAATTAAGAAGTAAAATGGTTGTCTGAACTTTGGGATTTTTTCTATTTTTATGTCTTAACATTTTTTAATTTCAGTGTCTAAACTTTTTTTGTATTTTTTCTAATTTGATGTTTTTCACGATCAATGCATAGTAGCCAAAGTTTTAAAATATCGATATATCAGGATATCAGTTAAAGATCTAACTGATATTAGAAACTAATATTGTCAGTTGAAGTGAAAAATAGAAAAATGGTAAATAATAGACTAATGCTCATACGTTGATATATCGACAATATATCGATTTTGGTAGTGATATATCGTGAAATATTAGGTACGCCCAACCAAGCGTGTGCGTTAATTTAATTTTCGATAAAATATGGGGCGTCTCGCTTCGGGATATATCGGTATATATCGAAAGATATATCCAGTATCCCAAGTATTAAAATCACGAAGCAGTTGATGGTTATAAATTGATCTGTTCGTTTAAAGATCTAACGATCGTATTTATGCAAATTCAATCTGCTATTGTAATTATTAAATATTTTTTTATCATCAAACTATTTGACCTAGAAAATCTATAATCTTACAATCTGTTTCATTTAGTCTGATTACTATATCCAATCTTCATTTCACTCTAATTTTTTTTTCTTTGTGGCTGATAGTTTTGGTATTGCTTTCTTTCATTTTAAGTGCCAGTTAGTTTATGCTAAATTCATGGTGCTAATAAGCGAAGCTGCCCAGGCTGAAGAACACGAGCTAAGGGAATGGGCCTTGAAACGGGCTTGCATCCTCCATGTTGCGGCCGGAGCCTCACGAGAGACTCGGCCCATGTGATGTCTATTTGCCGAGGCGGTAGGTCGAAGCTAGGCTGCAGTGGTGGCTGGCAGCAAGGTTAAAGCCTGGCCATAGATTCCAGTAGGCCTATTGAAAGAAAGTTCCACCTTATTAGTGAGTACGATCTTAGTTAAGGGAAAAAAGTCCCTAGATTCTGACCTTACAATTATCATACAAATATTCGATTAGCGATAAGGGAGAAAAGATCCCTGATAGAGGAGGAAATCATATCATTCATAATAAGGAAAATCATTAAGTAGTGGTATAAATATCATCTGTTTCAAATCACACAACCTTAGTATACTGTTGATCCATGCGCCATCAGTTGAATTCTTTCCTTCCTTGGAAAGGAAGAGACATGTAGTGGAGCGAGCGGCGGGGCTTTGTCAGTCATCCTTTCAGCGAGTTCCTGGAGTTGATCGGTGATCGGCCCGAAATCGGCTCGTAACTCCTGCAGGCTCAGGCCCGATCATCGATAGAAAAACACTGCATCGTTTGGCGCCATCTTTAGAGCGATTGTTCCTTTGCTACAAAATATTGTTTCTTAGTGACATTGGTATCGACTCGAAACATGAGCAAGAGTCGCGCGATCCCAGGATCTGAACCCAGCCAGGCGTCGACAACTGCTTAGCCGGGAGGCGTTCGGGCTCTCCATATTGCTAGCAATAAGATGGAAATTTAAATCTGTTCGATGACTCTTTTAAGGGAGTTGGCGGAACTTCAGCGGAGAATCCCCAATGGCCACGAGGGGTAAACAACAGGCCCATGGAGGCCGCGATACCATAACACAGGAAGAGCAACAACACTCGTGCACCAACAGGCGATCTGAAAGCGGAAAGGAGAAAATAGGCTGGACCAAAGGGCATGATCAGCGTACCCCCAGGAGGCGGTGGAAAGCGAGGCAGCTTGATAGGGGCGATGGAGCGAAGAGTCGAGCCCTCGTCGGAGATGAAGAATAATCCGGGCGGCGGTTCTAGGATGGCAAAGGCTCGGCCACATGAAATAGGCCGGTAGAGTTCGAGCCACGGTCTCCATGGATGATTACAGTACGACAAAAGCGAGAAATCTCAGTTTATAAGCCCAGGGTAACTACGCTACTGGTGATTAATTAAAAGTCAGTTGTGACTCTAAAATCAACAATATATATACCTAGCTCCTACAAGCTGCGAAGTGAGTCAAACTCTTATGATATAGTGAATCTAGAATTAGAACAGGGGATGGGTTTTCTTCATAAAAATGGTTTGCATTAGGGCATGAAGAGTAGGCTTTCTATTTGGACTCTTTGGAATTCATTAACCAGGGAATGGTTGAAACGAGTGTAAGCGAAATTTAAGCGAAATTATCAATGAAGGGAAAATTTGCTTTGAAGATTTAGGTCACTAACTTGGCAAGCTAGAGGCAAACACACATGTCCTCGGTTTTATCCTCTGTGTGAGTCAACCTGAGGATATAGTTATGGCCCCTTTTTGTTTAAAACCTAACATTCTTTATCATTTTTAGAGGCTCGTAAAGATCTAAGAATCACGGTGCATCTCTCACCCAGGAAACCTTTGAACCTAAAAGCATGAAGAGTATTGACCTAGGCTAAGTAAAGACCATCTAAAGAATCACGATTGCATCTCTCACTAGAGCATTGAACCACTAAAGCATAGAGTATTGGCCAAAACAATAAGCAAATGTTATTTAACCACAATTTGAAGAACCTAACATGTGAATATTTACCTCACTTAGGCAAGTAAGGACCATCTAAAGAGCCACGATGCACATCCTTGTCTTTGGATCTAAAGCATGGAGAGTATTGGCCAAGACAATAACATCCTATGTTATGCAGCGAGTTTTGAAGATAAGGGCCATAAATACACTACCCGCTTTTAGTACGCAGGGACGAAGCATGTAGCCTGCTTGCCCGAGCTGGCTTCTTCTCTTCAAGGGAAGGAGAGCAGCCAACATCTCTTGAATTGTCATCTTCAAGAGGTGTGGCAGCGTAGAAAATGAAAGAAAGAGAGAAGAAAGAAGAGAGAAAATAAAAGCAAAACTAAAATAAAAACAATTTATTTACAAAAGCAGTAAAAATGAAAACTTACAAATCACCAAAAACTTGATCCACCGATCCCCTCTTCTCCTCCCTTTATTACAAAACATGAGGGGTATTTATAAGCCTCCTCAAGGTATGAAAATACCAAAAACCCTAATAACTAAGCTAAGTTATAGGATAGGAGAGTAATTCACCAAGTTTGGAAGGCGGTTGCATTAATTACAAAGCATGGCGGGAGGCATGCATTTTCGCTCTGAGGAGAATTTCGCTAATTAGAAATTGGCAATGAATGCGAATTTAGCAATAATAGCGAAATTGGCAAGGTTATGTGAAATTGGCAAGGTTGCGAATTTAAATATAGCTAACAATTAAGCTAAAAATTTGTGAAATTTTATGAAGCGAATTCCTTCATTTTCGCTAATGAATAGTGCAATGTGGCTAAGCAATTCGCAATGGTTGCTAAGATTATGATTTGTTCTTTGACAGTTTACGAAATTATTGAGATTACGAATTGGTTGCTAACGGAGTTGCGAGAATTACTGTTTAACTGATACGCATTCCTCTCGTCATGTCTTCAAATTGTATCTCATTTCTTCCACTTTCCTTTGTTTTCGTGATTTTTTGGGCTTGTTGATGTTTGAGACTAAAATTCCTGACCTCATGATCGATCTATTTGCATTGGGGTTGAAGTTCAAATGTGTATAGTCACTTACAAACCGCTTCAAAAACACCCTCAGGTGGCATAAGTGTTACTAGGTAACATGAACACTTCAATTGGGATATATGACATGATTAATGATCAAAAGTACTCAAAACCTATCTAATATAGGGTTGAAAATTATAACTTTTGAGCACTAATCACACTGACCGAAGCGTTGCTAGTCCCTTGTGATGCAAGGCTAGAATTGAGATACGTGGTGATTTTCAAAAGGTTGTGTTTCAAAAAAGGTTATTGTACTTATACAAACTAACATTACTTTAAGTGAACAATTTAAATCAACATTTGAAAACCTATATCACAAGAATAAAATCCATAAAGAGAGCAATTTTTAGAACAACCTTTGTTTCCATGATTTTCAACTTGGATTCCACCTAAGTCTAATGGTTCATTTTGTATCTAGAATTGAGTCAATAAATGCAAAAATTTGTTTCCCCTCTGACTAGCATTGACATGGCCTTAAGCGTTGAGCAAATTAAGATAGGGCTGAGTTACACTTCTCTTGCTTTCTCAATTATATTGTAGGATGCAATGCTTAAAATCAGAGCTTCACCAAAAGTCCATGTGAGGTCCATAGACGACTCTGACAGTGATTAAGGTTAGGAGCATCAAGCCAAAAGTCCAAGACACTAACTCTAAAGAAAACCTTGGACTTGATGACTTGAAAATCAAGCACCTACAATTAGCTAAATTCTACCTATCCACCATGTAACGAACACAAAATCGATGACTCTGACGTGAAAGCAGGGCATGGTTCCAAAGCTTTACATCATACACCCCTCGGACAGTGCTGGGTTCAAGCAAAACTTCACGATTTTATTCTTCTTTTCTTCTTTCTTTTCTTTTGCTTTTGGAGGCAACATTGGTCTTGATTGTTGGTAACTTCAGGCACATTCTAGGTTGTCGACATACTTTAAGTGGGGTTTGCAAAGTGGAAGGAAGCATACAATTCTAACCCTATTGAAGCAATCTAGAGAGTGCAGTGTGTGTGAAATAGCATAAAGGGAGATTTCGAGTTGAACATCTTTGAGCAGTGGTGACAAATTTGGGTTCAGCATAGGTCGTTCTAGCATAGTGACAACATGATTCAATCATCGACAGCATAATTCAATTGTCAATTTGGTAATTCAATAGTCCAGTTGAAGCAATTCAATAGTCCAGTTGAAGCAATTCAATAGTCAGTTAGCAAAAGCAATTCAATTGTCAGTGAAAAGAAAAACCATTACAGGAAAAGAGCCTGAAAACATGATAAAAGTACATGTATATAGCTGAATAGCTTTTGAAATAGCCAAAATGGCTAAAACATGAATACAAAGCTAAACACAAAAGTATCACTGCCTACTATGGCTAATACAAAAAATCATAATCAAAATTAGTAGGCAGTTGATAAAGCTGAAACTGTACATAAACCAAAAAGAAACCTAACCACCTCACTGCTGTGGTGGTGGTGAAGTTCTGCATTCTTTGCGGGATATCGATGAGGTTGCATCGGTGGCAGGGCTCCTCTCTCTGAGCGGGATCATGAGGAAGACCCGGATGGGTCGTGATACGATGAAGCATGGAATAGCCTTTGTCCCCCAAGTGGCTGCTGAGGCTTGATCTACGGTCATATCTTTGCATCTTGAAAGTGCTGGTGGTTGCTAGTGTGGATCGCATCATCACTCGACCATCTCCTCGGCGACATGTATACTCTGGTGTTGGTGTCACTTGAATATGAAGGCCCGGGAGTATCTGTATGAACTGCAGCTGAAGTAGTGTGTGGGGGAGATGGTGGTGAACGATCTGAAATATGAGTGGGACTCCTCTTGTACCTGCAGTGCGGGGCAATTGGATCGTCTGCATTATTGCATCTCCGACCTCCTCACCGTGCCTCCTCCACAGTCTCATTGCAGGCGTATAACAAATGAGCCCAGACATAGTCATAATCGGTCCTTGCTACTACTGTAGGCGTTTGTGATTAGTGCTCAAAAGTCTGATTTTGAACCTATATTAGATAGGTTTAGTGCTTTTGATCATTAATCATGTCATTATACCAATTAGGAAGTGTTCAAGTCATCTTAGTAACACTTATACCATTTAGAGGAGTGTTTTTGGTTGTTTTGTAGGTGTTTGTGCCTTTTAGAATTGATCTCAATACAAGGATGAATCATGAAGTTGGAATTCAAGTCTCGATACATCGAAGCCCGACCACTAGAATCAATGAGAAAACCAAGGCAAGGCGAAGAAAATTGTGATGCGGAGTTGAAGGCGGGAAGAAAATGGAAGAAGCGGCAAGAGCAGGTGAGCAATGGAACAGTAAGCGAGATCTGTGCATTTCGCTGGATTAGCGAATTAGGCTCTAAGCGAGTGGATGCCTGTCATGCTGTAGTGTCATGACAGAAGCTTGGTGAATTACATCTTTGTCTATAACCAAGCCAGGTTGTTAGGCTTTTGGTATTTTCATGCCTTGAGGAGGCTATCATAAAGCCCCTCTTGTTTGTAAAGCCTAAGCAACAGGAGTTTCAAGCATCGGTTCAGGAGAATAATAGTTGTAAGTTTTACTTTGTAAATAAATTGTTTTATTTTTAAGTTTGCTTTTATTTTCTCTTCTCTCTCTTCTTTCTTTCACTTTCATTTGCGAACACACCTCTTGAGGATGACAACTCAAGAGATGCTTGGCTAAACCTCCTTCCTTTGAAGAGAGGCTAGCAGCGGTGAGGCTTAAGCATGTTGTCCTCATGTACTAAAAGCTCACGGGTAGTAATTATGGCCCATATCTTAAAACCGGTTGCATAACATGGGATGTTATTGTCTTGGCCAATACTCTCCATGCTTTAGATCCGGTGTAGTAGCGGAGAATGCGTGGCTCTTTAGATAGTCATACTTGCCTGCAGTGGCATTTACATGTTAGGGTTCTTCAAATTAGGGTTAAATAACATTGACACATTGTTTTGTGATACTCTCCATGCTTTAGGATTCGGTGCTCGGGTGAGAGAGATGCCTTGTGATTCTTCTAGATAGTCTTTACTTGCCTTAAAAATGATAATGGAATGTTAGGGTTTTTAAGCAAAAGGGGCCATAAATTTGCGTCTGTGTTGACTCGAATAGGAGATAAAACTTTGAGGACATGTGTTGCCACTAGCTTGCCAGGATTGACCTAATTCTTAGTGAATTTCTTCACTTTAAATTCGATTTTACCATTTCAGTATTTAAATTCGATTTTACCATTTCAGTATTTACAATTTCAGTTTTTACCATTCCGATTTTGCAATTTCAGTTTTAAACCATTTCTGATTTCTCGATTTCAGCCATCAAACCTTTGATTTACGGTCATTAAGCAAACCACTTCCTGTTTTAACTTGAACCCCCAAAATCCAAATTTAATTCACGGTTTGATTTCCTCAAATCATTTGTGCGAAGAAAACCCGTCACTGACGTGTTCGACCACTGAAACGGCTATCTTTGCGGTGGCTTGACTCTGGCGTTAGGAAGAACAGGATATACAAATTTTGTTGATTAAAACTCACCTCACAGTGTACGAATCGAATGTGTGGATTCTTGGGGATGGTGTAGTGCAGAGTGAAGAACAATGGAACACTTGTGATCCTCATCACAAGTTTGGTGAATTTCTTTTAATTTTCATTGTCATTTTATTTTCATTTCATAAAAAAAAAAAAAAAAAAAGTGTTGCGGGGTGGGTTTTGTGTGCCGCTGTCCCTGCTGCGGGATTGTTTTCAGTGGTTTTGAATTGAGAGAAAATGGAACACCCATATGGAGGAAGCGATAAATCGGGAGGTAACCACAGAGCTTATGTGATGAGGATTTATGGGAACCTTCCATGCAGTGTAACTGTGGGAGAAATCAAGCCCACCTAGGTCATGAGGATTCACGGAGACCATTGGATGAGTCTTTTTGTCTATGGTGTTCCCTCGACTTATCCCTCCCAGATATGATCATCCTGAACCTCCATTTTATGCACTCGACCCCTGGATCACCTCAGTCACCTCGAGCCACCGCATTAATCTCCTAGTTAATGACGAAAACAGATTCCCCAGACCTTACCAAGCGGTGGGTGATCTTTGTGTGAAACGAAAGAATTCCAATGTGATTGGGAAAAATCCATCTGAAGAGATTCCACTAGACGAGATTAGATGGGAATTTGAAAGATGACTTTGAGCATAAATGGGACAACTGAATTCCATTGAAGACTGGTGTTCGGCAAACAAGTATCACGGAGGAGGATTATCAGACATAATCGCGGAGGACGGTGGTATTTATCCGGACCAATCAGCTGAGACGGAGTTGAGGAGCTCATGAAACGAGGGGTGGATGGGTTCAAAATGACTTTGAGCAAAATTGGACATCTTGGGAATCCATCTTAAAGCTGCATGGCTTGATCAGTAGAGGGGAGAATGCGGAGCGGAGTGCTTGGCCCGAAGCGATTTTAGTTGGCTTGGGGCTCGCTCTGACCTCGGAGGAATTGAAAAGAATCGGTAGAAATACGATGAGGCTAACGGGATACCACAGAATCGGGTGATACTTTTGGCCTTGGAAAAAGAAGGCCGGACTAGTGCCTTGATAAGTGAGGAGGGGAGAGTCAAGAGGAAGAGTGCCTAAATGGCCCCATGGTGGAGTCGTGTCTCACAATGACCCACGACAAGGCACAGTAGAAAATTCTGAATCCTTAGGTGGTGTTGTTGTGCAGCATGGGATAAGGAGGATCACAATCCTGTTGTTGGCCCGAGAAACGTGGAAGAAAACAAGAAGAACATTTTCCTGCCCCCTCACGATTCGGTCTACATGCGCCATTACGCACCCTGATCTGACCCCAGAAACATAACGTGCTGGGGCCTGTAACCTTTGCTGTGTACATATTGTCTGTGAAAACTCAAAACCGTGGCACACTGCTCCCCAGTAAGTCGACCTTTATCGACCATCTGAAACATTGGTACTCCCAAAGGTAAGTCGACCTTTGTCGGCCATGCAAAACATTAGAAGACTAGTGGCCTCTGTACATACCTGCCACTTACATCAAAGAAGATGGCAAATGCCACCATTGCATGGCATAGTGGTTGATCTTGGTTCGGTTGGAGCATCAGAGCTGACATTCAGGCTCCGCTAGTTCGTGACCTCGAAGGCCTAAGGAAGTGATATGGGGAGCCACGGTCTCCCCAGCTTTGTTTAATTTTCTGTCTTATATTATATTATCATGGTTTATTTGATTTGTTTAATTTTCTTTATAAATTTTCTTTGATTTTAGTTAATTTGTGTTTTTAGATTAATTTTTACTCTTAATAAATTTTCTTGCTTTAATTTTAGTAGTTTTTTTTTTTTTTTTTTTTTTTTTTGCAAATTTTGGAGCATGAATTGAAAATCAGGAGGAGCAATGACAGGCATTTTAACGCACATTGCAACCAATTCGCAATCCTAGCGAATTTAAGTTGTTCATAAGCAGTTAGCAATCTATTAGCTGATACGAAGTCGCTATCAACACACTTTGTTCATTAAGCGAAAATATGGAAATTAAACTACTCCAACTGAAAATTTAAGCTGGCTTAGCGAAATTTAGCTAGCTAGTGAAATTTCAACATTGCCCGATTTACTAAAGCCTTTCTGTTAATAAATAATTGCCAGAATTAAGCTAATTAATGAAATTCATGCACTATAGCGAAAATCCTAGAAATTCATGCAGTAGCAAAAGAATCATGAAGTCGCAAGAGTTGTAACCATTTCGCTATTAGATAATAATTTCATAAGTATTGCGAATTTTGCTAACTTAGCGAGAGTACCAATAAACTAATTTTTCATATGTATTTTGCCTCGTTTGTTTGCGCATAACTTTTTCATCGAACTCCGTTTGAGCGTTCTTGGTACAGTTGGAAAGCTTAGAGAGTGTGAAGATCAAATATGTGGCCAGAAAGAACATTTTGAGATTATTATGAAAGTGTAATTTTAAAAATGGTCAACTGGTCACTTTTTTTCTCTGCTTTTCTTCTCTAACTTGTTTATTTGAAGCGAGACGGAGTGCGCCAAGATGTCGATGGAAAGCTTGTGAGGTCTCTATCAGCAATGATCACATCTTATCATGGAGGTAACACTTCATATCTAATTTTAAATTTCGAACCCCGTTTAGGACAAGAGATGCTTGGAGTTGGGGGGAAATTAGTAAAGGAAGTGGATTTTATATTTATGTTTTTTATTATAAGCAAGACCATTTGTTATATGTTTAGTGGCTTCTGGGTCCCCTTCTATAAGGCATTATACTTCCGAAACTTACTTTTCAAGGGTAGGCACATTTTGCAACAAAAACTTTTTTTGTGGTTGCCTAACTTTTTGTGGTTTGAAAATTGAAGCTTTGTCGATTCTATTGATGTTAGATTGGTTCATGCTTAGTTGAGTGAATGATTAGTTTGAATTCTTATTGATTTCGACCTTTTTCTTCCACCTTTAGCTAACCACACACAAAATGCATTAGATTTGATAAAGTGAAAAAGCGTACAACCTCAACTTTATTTTGCATAACCTACCTAGTTTCATTGGCCTTTAATAGGTTAAGGACCTGGCAAGAAAAAAAGAAAAGTGAAAAGAAAAGAAAAGAAAAGAAAAAGAAAAGAATAAAAATTGCAGCGCTTTACTTGTGAAGCAGGCACGGTCAGGGTATATGGTAGCTTTACAAAGCCGTGCCACACAAGCCTTCAACTGGTTGAGTCCTTCAGACTTTGTGTTCGCTACATGTGGGTGGATAGGTGGAGTTGCAAGTTGTAGGTGCTGGAGTCTCGAAATCATTAGTCGAGGGTGACTGAAGGATTAGTGGTCGAAAGATCCTCATGACAGTGCCACTAAGCCTTAATTGGTTGGAGTCATCGGTAGATCCGAATTCGTGGACTTTGGTAAATTCGATTCCTCGGCATTGCACCTAGCATAAAAGAATAATGGAATAAGAGGTGGAGTCTTTGATCTATTTGAGTTGGTTAGCATTCTAGGAGTCGTGGTAGTAACTTGGGTTGGGGAAGTGCGCGGTTGTGATTTATTGTTGGGGAGCTAATCAAATAAACACTTAGATTTTGGTGGAAGTTTAAGTTGATTCAGCGGGATGGAGACTCTTTGATACTCAATTTTGTATGGCATTCATTCTCATGATAGTTATTGAGCACGGCATTGATGATTCTTACTTAGGGTTGTTAACCACACCTTTTGAATCACAACCTTTTTGAAAATCACCATATGCATCTCATTTTTATTTTGCATTGCTAAGGGACTATAGCGTTTCGGTTAGGGTGTGATTAGTGCTCCAAAGGTGCAATTTTGAGCCCCTATATTAAATGGGTTTGGTGCTTTTTGATCATTAATCATTGTCATTTTATACCAATTGAAGTGTTAGTCATCTTAGTAACACTTATGCCATTTAGAGGTGTTTTGGTTGTTTGTAGGTGTTTGCACTTTTAGAATTCAATCTCAATACAAAGGATGAATCATGAAGTTGGAATTCAAGTCTTGACCATCAGCCAGCCACAGAATCAATGGGAAAACCAAAGCGAAGTGAAGAAAATTTGAGTCACGGTTGAAGGCGGGGAAGAAATGGAAGAGAAGCGTGAGGAGCAGGTGGGCAGTAGACAGTGGCGCGAGGATCCTGTGCATTTAATGATTAATGAAATTGGCAACTCCTAGCGAAGTGGATGCCTCGTCATGCTTTATGATCATTACAACCGCCTTCAAACTTGGTAGATTACATCCTTGTCCTATAACATGAGTTGTTGACTTTTTGGTATTTTCATACCTTGAGAGGCTATCAAGCCCCTCTTGTTTGTAAACCTAGCTTAACAATTTCAAGCATCGATTTAGGGAGAATAGTTGTAAGTTTTACTTTTGTAAATAAATTGTTTTATTTTGGTTTGCTTTTATTTTCTCTTCTCTCTCTTCTTTCTTTCACTTTCTAGTATGAACACACCTCTTGAGGATGACAACTCAAGAGAGATGCTTGGCTAAGCCTCCTTCATGAAGAGGAAGGAAAGCTAGCAATGATGAGGCTTAAGCATGTTGTCCTCATGTACTAAAAGCTACGGGTAGTGTAATTATGGCCATATCTTCAAAACTGAGTTGCATAACATGGGATGTTATTGTCTTGCAATACTACTCCATGCTTTGAATCCGATTCTTAGTAGCGAGAATTCGCATGGCTCTTTAGATAGTCCTTACTTGCCTACGAGGTAGCATTTTACATGTTAGGGTTCTTCAAATTAGGGTTAAATAACATTGACTTTTATTGTTTGTGATACTCTCCATGCTTTAGGATTCGGTGCTCGGGTGAGAGATGCGGCTGGATCTTTAGATGAATTATTTACTTGCCTTAAAAAAATGATAATGGAATGTTAGGGTTTTAAACAAAAGGGGCCTAAGCGCATCTGTGTTGACTCAAATAGGAGGATAAAACTTTGAGGACATGTTTTGCTAAGCTTGCCAAGTTAGTGACCTAATTCTTCAAAGTGAATTTCTTCATACAAATTTGATTTTACCATTTCGTGTTAAATTTGATTTTACCATTTCCGGTATTCTGATTTCCAGTTTTACCATTTTCAGTTTTACAATTTCAGTTTTAAACCATTCTGGTTCTGATTTCCATTATCCATAACTTTGATTTCACAGTCATTAAGCTTTCAAACCACTTCCACTGTTTTTAACGAACCCCGAAATCAATTTAATTCACAGTTTTGATTTCACTCAAATCATTTATGCGAAGAAAACCCGTCACGTGTTAGGCCCTAGAAATGGCTATCTTTGCGGTAAGAAAGCTTGACTCACGACGTTAGGAGGAGCTTAGGATATACAAATTACATTGATTAAAGCTCCACTACTAAGTAGCACCGAATCAAATTTGTCTACGCATCTATCGACTCCTCAGGAAATCCCATGCCTTTCAGAACATACAGGAAGGGCCTCGGAAATAAATAGTGGTATGCTCTCTGCTCGTGTGAGGTCTCTCCGGTGGACCTTCTCCTCAAGGCGCTAGGCGAAGTAATCTTATTTCGGATAAATTTGGAACCGAAATTGCTAGAGATCGTCCTGATGCCTCGAGATAGGCCCCCTCCTCTGCACATAATCTTTGTAGGAATAAGCGGTGCGCGACCCGGATGGTCGATGAGCGGCACTATGGCGGAAGGCGCCTCAGATAAGGGAGTTGGGCCAATTTGTAACATCACGGCCGGTGCTCTAACCATCGCTGCAGGCGGAGGGTGGGTAATCTCTCTATAACCCTCGGCATTAGCGGCGGTATCATAATCTGAAATTTGAAATAGCCATTGGGCCCGAATTGCACCCGCAGCGGTCATCTATCCTGAAATGGATCTCGGTGGACCATGCGCATCACGAGAGGTCATGGGTGGTAAGCTGTTGGACCACTCTCGGGTAGTAGAGGCATCGTGGAGTCATAAATGGGAGGAAGCGAATGCCTCTCGATCAATCTCGTCGATCACAGTATCACGGGGTGGCCATCGATCCGAGGAGCGTAGTGAGCGACTCTGTGAAATGGTCGGCTGCGTATGTCTGCATTCCGAGATAGGGTGTCCCTCTGAACGCCGGCCTCTGATCGTGGCGGTGATCGGCGGAGTGAAAGTGTCGTCTCGGTACAATGATGCGGCCGTGATGGTGGCGGTCGAGAGATGATGACTTCGCTGGGCGAGTGCGGGCCGGCAGGCGGACCCTCCTATTCTCCTGCAGTCTTGGGAAGGGCAGGGTCCATCGGCGTCAGTAGCGTCACGAGATCAGGAGGCTCGTCGGTCTTGACCTCGGGACGGATGATGCATTAGTCTTGAGTGCAGTCTTGTGACTCTCGTGATTGTGCTAAATCTCACCCCAGAGTGAACTCTGGGACCCACCCTGCGTGCGGATAATATCTGAGATATAAAATAAGCTAACTACGAAATCGTAGACTCCTTGAATATGGTACAGGGTCTGTACCTCTGATCTGAAGCTCTCTGAATACCTCTGAATCTCTGGAAGGTTGCTGGACTTCTCTGAATACCCTCATGACCAGGGCTCGATGGCCCGTAATGGGCCTGAACCTGTCGGTCGAGCTGAACGAACACTGATCTTCCAGGCGGGGCACCCAAAAATGAACCGAGGGCCCACGGCGTGTGTGGCTCGGGCTTTAGTGCGGCGTGGTGAAGGCTTGATCCCCTTTGCTCGGCTAAGGCTCAACCTGCCAGTAGGTACTCGGTCGGGGGGCTCTGGTATGCTCGAGGCTAAGGCTCGAATTTGAGGTTGTCGCAGGATGCGGGGCCGGCGGTATCTTGGGATGCGGGCGACTGGGGCTCGAAGGCGGCGCCAGGTGGAAGCTCGAGGCACGCGGGGAGGAGGAGTATGGGGTGTTTTTAGGCCCAGCCCCCCTCCAGTGTTTTATGAGGCGCGGAGAGGTGGCCAGAGAGATCTCCTCCGCCATTCAGCTAAGCAGTAATTTGGCCATTTGGCCTCCACTGTGATACATCAAAATTTTAAAATTAATTACTAATATTAAATAATAATATAACTAAAAATTATTGTTAACAAATTTACTATAATACTATGATTAGTATTTGAAACATACCTATTTTCATATACAACTAAATTATAAAGAAAGGAAAATTGCTAAGTTAAAAAATTTTTGAAAAAATTATTTAGTAGCAATTAACTAATATAAGACAAAAATTAAAATTTGTATTGCCGTCCAGGTTTTGAAAACACGGGCCAGTTCAAGTTCGTGATACTCAAGGGGGTCAAGGAGGATGATCTCCTCAACCCATACGTGCTTTATGCTCCATGATGAGTGGCCATAAGTTGGGTATTCCTACGGAGATGGATTTGTGGATTAGAGCAATTGGCTTGCCGATTGGTGTTGGCGAACGATTCTCCTTCATCTCAAAATTTGATCACTTCCTTGCTTTTCATAGCACCTTTGTACTGCACAGCGATCCGTGAAACAACCTCATCAGTTATAGGATTTTCAGGTTCCTAACTGATTTTAAGGTTGTCATTCAAATTGAAAATGTTGATTCCAATATCATGTCACCAAATGTCAATTGCATGATTCCATTAGGCAATTAATAATTGCATTAGCGTGTGAGGAAAAGGGTCTCCACAAATGATTGGCACATGATTTGGTTCATTGGGACTGGGTGCAGTGTCTGGGACTACAAAATCTTGGATAGTAGAAATTGTCCAATTTTACAAGGACATCCTCGACTATCCCCTTAGGGATCTTCAGCGATCTATCGGCCTGATGGGAGTGTGATTGGTAGGTTTAAGCTCCTAAACCTAGTGCATGTATCTTTGAAAATGGCATAAGATTCCTACTGGCTCCTAAAATCTAGAAATGCCTTTTCTATGCAATTCCCACCCGATACTTGGTATTGTGGAGAACCGGGATCCTTGCCTTAACGAGAACACTTTGGATTAGAGGCAGCAATGTTGGAGTGAAAAGGCACTTCTTCTCAATGCCTAATCCTCTTTATGGTGCATAGATCCTTTAAAAATTTTGCATAGCCAGTGCTTGGTTGATTAGATCAAGCGAGGTATGTGTGTGTAACTACTTGCCTTAAGGGCCTCAAACATACTTTGCTTGTTGAGTTTCAACACCTATTTCCTCCTCGATACTTGTGGAAAAGGAGGTGGTATACGATATTTCATTGTGTCTCATCCTCTGGGAGAATATGCTCGGGTTGCATTTTCTGCTGTTTGGATTCTTGACGAGGCTTTGGCGGAGGTTGATCAACCTCTTTTCCACTTCTCAAAGGTGATTATGGACTTAACCTCATCCATTCGAATACCTCATATTGGATCCTTAGGATTTGGAAGTGTTTGGGATGGGAACCTCCTCTTTCTTGTTCCTCTATGACTTGTTAATGTTTGTAATTGAATCTTTGTAGGTCATCAAATTTTTATTTAGTGTTTTTTCTCGGCCATTATCAATTCTTTGTGCCAATGATGCACATTGTGGTTCCATTTGGTCATTAACAAAATTGCCCACCACATACTCAAATTAGTGCGACATTCTCTTGGGAGAAGAGGATGGTGGTTGTTGTGGCTGTGAGAGGAACCAAAGCGGGGAGCGGCTCTGGTGGTACATAAGCGAAGTTTAGGTGCTCCATGCAAGGTTAGGATGATTCCTCGATTGGGTTGTAAGTATTCCCATATATGGAGCATTTGGTTGTTAGGGCTTGGGTGTCCTCGGTGTGTTTTACATTCGACATCAGATGCTTCCTTTGCGAAGTCATGGAACGGTGTTATTGGTTGTCTTCAGGGGATTGGAAATTTGTGCGAGATTAGGATTGTGCCGTGTTGTCGGTGCTTTGCACGCGCTATGGGTTGTTTTCCTTCCGGCTCCTCTGCCTTTCAGCTGAGTTGATAACTGGCCCTCATTTCCATCTCATCATTGGTGCATACATACCACCTCTTTGATTCACTGGTGGCCTAAATCTTTCAATTTCTCTAGGGTTGGGCTCATATGACCCTTAGAGTTCGACCACGTGAGTTAAAATTCCATGGCCTCTTCGGATGTTTACTTGAAATCTCACTCCACATGGTTTCTAACAGTTGTCTCATAGCGGAGACATGCACTTATAAGTGGTTATTTTAACATCCATGTCAAAGCCATGGTGTGGACATGCTTGATGGTCTCTAAAACCTTTCCCAACAGTAGAACTTCTCACTTTCATGAGCTGCAAAGGTATAAATTTGCCTTTTCAAATTGTTTGTCTTGTAGGCCTTTAAAGCTTCTTGGGAACTGCGCACGGCTTCGGCCCAATTTCTTATGGTTCCTGAAGCCTCGATGAGTTGAGCCATATGTAGCCTTGTCCTTTGAAGTCAGTAAAATGCCTTTAGCCCCGGCAAAATCCATGTCCATCATGCCTTCCTTGAAGGTAGTGCAAACCTCCTCAAAATCCCATATGTGAGTGTATGGATTTTCATTTTCCATACCGTAATCATTAGAGAGTAGGGAGTACGAATAAGGCCTCCTTCTTCATCTTCGGCGGGAGGAATGATACGGGGATGGGGCACTAACTCTAGGAGGTGGATGTGATCCTCGTAGTTCTATATGCATTTTGGATTCATGGGGTTCTAAGTTATCGGGTATGGGATCCATGTGGTATCGATGTGTGCACTTGACCTCACTAGCTAGGTGGGTTGTGTACTAATCTATTCGACCTACAGTGTCTACATCCTTGTTGCATGCAGTTGTACAATTGTAGAGACAACAATTAGAACCAACAAGAGTGCTAAAGAAAAATTAAAACTAATCTAACAAAAAATAAAATAAAAATTTGAATGAAAAGCGAAAGTGAATCGGTGCGATTCTTGTCGAGTGCTAGGCGCGGTTCCTACTTGGTGATAATAATGCAAGAATTAAAGGCTACCTTCGCCGCGGTATGGATCACAAGTCCGTCGACCATCGCAATCAGGCACCATCCTCGAAACACTTGGCATCATTTGATTCGATACCACAGTAGGCTGAG
Source organism: Tetrastigma voinierianum (assembly GCA_016808115.1). Classification (NCBI taxonomy): domain Eukaryota; kingdom Viridiplantae; phylum Streptophyta; class Magnoliopsida; order Vitales; family Vitaceae; genus Tetrastigma; species Tetrastigma voinierianum. The sequence continues at coordinate 39,305 of JAEQBH010001051.1, read as the reverse complement.
CTAAAATCAACAATGTTATATACCTAAAGCTCTGCAAGCTGTAGTAGTCAAGCTCACTGCTTGATATAGTGAGAATCTGGTCGAACACGGGGATGGAGTTTCTTCATAAAAATGGTTTTGCATTAGGGCATGAAGGTAAGGCTTTCTATTTGGACTCTTTGGAATTCATTCGAAACAGAATGGTTTGAAAAACAGGAAGTGTAAAAGCGAAAGTTAAAAGCTGGAAATTATCAATGAAAATTTACTTTGAAGATTTAGGTCACTAACTTGGCAGCTAGAGGCGAAACACATGTCTCGGGTTTTATCCTCTATGTAGTCAACACAGGGATGTAGTTATGGCCCACTTTTGTTTAAAACCCTAACATTCTTTTATCATTTTAGAGGCTCGTAAAGATCACAGAATCACGGTGCATCTCTCACGAAACCTTTGAACACTAAAGCATGAAGAGTATTGACCTAGGCTAGTAAAGACCATCTAAAGATCCTGATTGCATCTCTCACCCAGAGCATTGAACCCTAAGGCATGGAGTAGTGGCTGAAATGATAAAAGCAAATGTTATTTAACCACAATTTGAAGAACTACTGGCTGTATGTGAATATTACCTCATAGGCAAGTAGGACCATCTAAAGGCCACGATTACTGTCACTAAGTCTTTTGGATCTAAAGCATGGAGAGTATTGGCAGGGAACAATAACATCCTATGTTATGCAGCGAGTTTTTGAAGATAGGGCCATAAATGCACTGCCCATAGCTTTTAGTACATGAGAATGACATGTGTAACCTACTGCAGCTAGCTCTTCCTCTTCAAGGAAGGAGGCTTGTAACATCTCTTGGTGTCATCTTGAGAGGTGTGGCAGCAGTAGGAAAGTAGAAAGAAGAGAGAAAGAAGAGAGAGAAGAGAGAAAATAAAAGCAAAACTAAAATAAAAACAATTTATTTTAAAAGCATTAAAAATGAAAACTTACAAATCATAAAACTTGATCACGATCCCTCTTCTCTCTCCCTTTATTACAAAACATGAGAAATTTCAAGCTCCTCAGATATGAAAATACCAAGAAGCCCTAATAATAGCTAAGTTATAGGATGATAGTGCAGTTTGGAAGCGGTTGCATTAATTACAAAGCATGGCCAGGCATGCATTTTAGCCTCTGAGGAGATTTCACTAATTAGCGAAATTGGCAATGGTTAGCGGGTGGCAATGAAACTAGCGAAATTGGCAGGTTGTAGTGAGGTGGCAAGGTTCGCGATTTAGCTAGCTATGAGAATACCATTGTAAGCTAGCGAAGTATGTGACCAGATTGTTCCTTCATTTCGGCTAATGAAGATGGTGCAGTAATGGCTAGCGAATTTCATGATGGTTGCTAAGATTAACATTTGTTTGACAGGTTGCGAAATTAAGCTAGGATTGCGAATTGGTTGCCAGCGGAGTTGCGAGTACTGTTTCTGTGCATTCCTCTCGTCATGTCTTCAAACGTATCTCATTTCTTCCACTTTTCCTTTGTTTTCCATTGATTTTTGGAAGCATTGATACATTTGAGACTAAATTCCAACCTCATGATCGATCATTTTGCATTGAGGTTGAAGTTCAAATGTGTATAAAGTCTGAAACAACCAAAAACTTACCTAATTGGCATAAGTGTTACTAAGGTAACATGAACACTTCAATTAGGATATATGACATGATTAATGATCAAGTATAAACCTATCTAATATAGGGTTCAAGAATTGCACTTTTGAGCACTAATCCCTTCCCTCTCAACAAGTTGAATCACAGCGGATTGGAAGCTTGATGGAGCGAAGGACCTGTAGACCACCTTAAGACTTACAAGAACCGGATGGGCTACATGGATACCCAAAACCCCGTGAATCACGAGCGCGCACCATCACTCTCAAAGGGCAGCCTTGGCGGCGGCATTAGTTCAACAAGCTCACTTGACTTGGAGTCTCGTCCTTTGGAACTCACCAGGCTACCTTTTGTGTCCCTTCGCCGGGCTCGAGCGTCTTAGAAGCCAAGCTACCACATCTTGGCCCAAGTAAAGCAAGGCCCTTAAGAAGCGAGGTCTTCACGTCTAGAGTTCAACGAAGTCACTTTAGGGTGGACATCCGGATGAAAAGTCGCCATCACCTTTATGGCAGGGCTGAGCATACGATCAAAGACTTGTGTTCTCCGTCTCGAACAACCCTCGAACGACATGGGCAGAGTGCTAGCTTCAAGCCAAAAGTACATCAACGGCAGGCGACTCTCGCATGCCTAAATGGGGAGGCTCTTAGCGCAAAGGAAAAGCAAGGATGAGAAAAAGTGGGACCGAAGCCTTAGAAGATGAAGGGACGACCAGATCCCACGAGAGAGCGGGGGAAGACAAAGATCGATCTCGAAGAGAGAAGAGTAGCGATCGAGGAATGAAGCAGGTCGACCTAATCGGCTGCGACCCCATTGATATCAACCTCGACAATTCACCCCACAACAACCTCGGTGTCTCGGAGTCTTATACGAAGAACAACATGAGAGAGTAATTTAAGGATGGCCATCTCAAATGAAAGGCGGACCTAGCGAAAGAGACATGACTAAGTATTAGAGCTTCCGTAGAGATCACGGGCATCGAGACCCGGATGGTGTATTTAATTGAAAGAAATCGAATTCTTGATCGTGGGTATCTCCGTAGATTACGTGGCTCACGAAGATTTAGGCAGAGCACCTCCTCACCACCTCGTCGATGACCCTTGCCTCGGCATCGACAACCTCTGAGGAGATCGATGTATGATTTAGGCTCGCGTAGGCGATGGGGAGTCTAGTTCAGCCCGAAGGCCCGCCGCAGGCTTTAGATCGGGGGGAGACAGAGGTGCGGTCGTGTCGAGCTCCTGATTGGATACCACCTGGCCCTTCTCGGACAACGGCACGGAAGGCGCCAACACCCCCGTGATGGTAGCTGTGTAAAGGTGGGTCATGGCGATCATGATCCATAGGGTCTTAATCGACAGCAGGGCTCGAATGACATCATCTTCGCGTTGGCATTTCACAAAATGGGCATTGGAAGAGAGAAGCTGGAACCGATAAACACCAGCAAGGGGATTCTCAGAAGAAATCTTGCCCTTGGGATCGATCTGTGGCCAGTGCTCACTCCCAAGAGACCCCGATGAAACCCATGATAGCGAAAAATTCATAAATCATGGAGGCCACTATCGGCATACAACATGTTGTGGCGAGGCCTTCCCTCGATACCATAAGGCCCATCCCTCCACTGTCTTATGGTGGAAGTGAATTCCTATGGAAAATGGGGTAGGAAAGGCCTAAGGAGACTAGCGGATAGCCCGGGAATGCTACTTTACGTCAATGAAGCAGAAAGAAGTTGACAGCGTCCACGCGGATGAGCTCGATATGAAGACGGCGGATTGCAGGCGAGCACCCTCAAAGTTTGGAACCAATACAACTTGACGACTAGCCGAAACACCTCGCCTACATCGGATCCAAGCTCGTCGAAGACGTCAGAGACCTTCTCATCCACTTCTTAAAACATAATCAACAAGGTGATGCGGAAGAAAGGACATGGAGGGAATTAACCCGGCGGTCATCACCCTAAGCTAAATGTCAGCCCCTCCTTCAAACTTTGTCAAACGAGAAAGAAGAAGCCGCCCGAGAGAGGCAAAAGGCGATCCAACGAGAAGAGGAATTAAACAAAATCACACACCCAGAGCTATCAGAGTAAATTACAGGTAGTTGGCTAACGTGGTTCTCGTCGAAAAAGAAAAATGTGATGGTAACTCTTGCATTGATTTTTCTTGACGTCAACCAAGCACGCGAAGGGCTGACTTTCCCACCTGGTCGACCTCATAGTGACGCCACCTCGGCCATGAGCTCCTGCTTCATAAGGCCTTTCTCGAACTTCTGACGGTCGAGATGGACCGGCGACGGGAGAAGACCTCCTTAAGTGGCTGGGCCAAGGGGCGTGTGCTATAAAGTGATGCCTTTTGAGTTGAAAAGCGAGAGCCACTTATCGAGGCTGTAAACAAGATATTCTAGAAAGCAGTTGGCATCCATGGAGGTGTATATAAATGACATGCTAGTGAGTCGAGTGAGTAGGGCTTCACATCGGCCATCTAGCGGCGTTCAATCTTGAAAGACTATAAGATGAAGTTAAACCCGACCCAGTGTGCTTTGAGTCTGCGCGAGGCGGTTCTTGGGTTTCATAGTCCCAGCGGCCAGCGGAATAGAGGCCAGTCAGGACAAAATAAAGAGTCGTTCCTCGGCATCGACCGCCCTCGAACACTAAAGAAGTTCGCTTGACCGGAGAATAGGCGCCTTGAGTGGCTTTATTGTTCGAGATCAAGTGACAAGTGTCAACCCTTCTTTCAAATTCTAAAAAGGAGCCTTCCAGTAGGATGCCTTGTGAGAGCGTTCAGGGGCTAAAAAATCTACTTGAGCTCCCCCTGTGCAGCAAGTCCCTCTAAGGGAGAACTCCTCACGCTCTACTTAGCAGTTTCCGATTTCTCGACTAGTGCCGCCCTAGTCAGAGAACGGGACAGAACACAACAACCGGTCTATTACTGCAGCCGAGCTCTGAGAGGAGCAGAGGAAAGGTACCCGAAGATGGAAAAACTCGTTCTAGCATTGGTGACCGCCTCCAGAAGACTTTGACCATAATTCCAAGCCCACACTATCGAAATTCCAACAGAACACCCGATGAAGCAAATATTGCACAAACTAGAAACCTCTGGAAGATTGGTGAAATGGGCCATAGAGCTGAGCGAGTTCGACATTAGGTACAAGCCAAGAACAGCGATCAAAGGGCAAATTTTGGCAGATTTCATCATGGAATTCACCTCAGTAGAGCCCATTGAAATCGCCCAACTCGCATCTAACCTCCCCATTTAGAGGTTGTCCTTAGATGGGGCCACCAATACACACGAAAGTGGAGCAGGCTTGATTCTGACCTCCCCGGACGAGATCGACGTAGAATATGCACTAGATTCGAATTCAGGCCTCCAAACCATGACAAGATATAGAAGCCATCATTGCTGAACTAAACCTCGCCCACTCCGTAGAGGCGATCGGCTAAGAGGTATGCAGCGATTCTCAGTTAGTGGTGAAACAAATAAAAGATGACTACGAAGCGAAAGGCGAAAAGATGATCCGTTATCTCAAGAAGGTACATGAGTTGCTCAAAAGTTCTATGCGGGTTCGGTCGGACAAATCTCGAGGACAAAAGAATTCGCGGACCTGCAGCTAAGCTATGACGTCGCAAGTAGATTTGGACAGATGGGTTCCGATCGAGCACCTCATGGAACCTTCAGTAGACGTCAACAACGACGAGGTCTTCCCAATAATGACAGCCTCGAGTTGGATGGATCTCATCTGGGACTATCTATTGAACGGGATATTTATGACGTCAAGGAAGCATCTAAACTAGAGCAAGGTCGACCCGGTTAAATCTTTTGCGAGGGACCCTTTATAAACAAGGTTTCTCTGCACCCCTCCTTAAATGCATAGGAAAGGAAGATGCCAATTAGAGAGGTGCACGAAGGCATCTGTGGCAACCATATCGACTTGGGCGCGGGAAAACCCTTAGGCGGGGTATTGTTATTTTGATGCTCAAAGTCTGAACTAGTCAGAGAGTGCAGAATCTACTGTGACATGCGAGATCTCTCCCATCTCCTAGCCCCGAGGAGCCTTGACCTCGATTATAAATTTGGCCTTTTAGGTAGTGGGGATTGGACATACTTGGGCCCCTGCCCATTGGAAGGACCAATGCAAGTTCGCTATTATAGGAGTGGACTGCTTCCTTTAAAATGGGCTTAGTAGAGCCATTGGCGACAATCCAGCAGTAAAGGTGCGTAACCGTTTGCGATCCATGATCTGTAGGTTTGGAATCCCAAAAGCACTGATATCAGATAATGGAAAACTATTCGACAACCAGAGATTCAAAAACTTTTGCGTTGAGCTTATAATCAAGAATTGCTATTCATCCCCAACTCATCCGCAATCTAACAGACAAGCAGATGTCACTATAAGGACTCTCAAGGCAGCATTGAAGACTAAGTTGGAAGACCAAAAGGGAAAATGGGTGGAACGCCTCCTAGAGGTACTATGGGCATACAAAACTGTACAGAGTACGCAGCTAGAAACCGTTTACCTTGGCATTTGGCAGGCGATAGCCTGTAAGGCAGGCTAAGTCACCTGAATTGATTCACGAATCACAGAGGCATGTGAGGAGACTCTCACTTTAAACCTCGATATCTGGAAGAGAAGTGTGGAAGTAAACTCTGAAGAGCAAGAGAACTACCAGCAATGACTAATAATTCGGAAGGTCAAGCCTAATAGTTTCAAGCCCGATGATTAGTGCTTAAAAAGTGCTCTTTTGAGGCCTATTCATCGTAGGTTTTAGGCACTTTTTAGGTACTAATCATTCCAAATAACCCAATTGGCATATTAATGTCCCTATTGTGTTACTAACAGCATTTTGTAGGTGTTTTGGTAGTTTTATAGGCCAAACACTTCTTCATCTTCGGACCGGATTGAGGACGAAACTAAACACGATGAATCGAGAGTTCAAGCCGTATTGCAGCAGAGAAGACATTTGGGAGGCGGTTGGGAGTGAAGAAATGGATGTTGGGCGATGCGAGGAGGCAATGCGGGAAGTCACCGAGTTTTCGCTGTAGCATAGCGAAAATTTCCTCAGGATTACGAAAATTTCGCAACCATAGCAAAATTTGCAATCCTGAATTTAGCTATCTTGATTTTATTATGATAGCGAAATTTAATATAATGTGAATTTCGCTATCATGAAAATATTGTGCATAAGCGAAAAATTTAAATTTCGCTATGCCTCATATTTTTCGCTATGATAAGCGAGTGCTATGCATAGCGGGAATTGTTGCCCCCTTTGATTTTGATCAAAACGACCTCGTTTGTGTAATTCCCATTTTCCCTCAATGTAATCTTATTATATTAGTTATTTTAGTATTTTACACATTTGTAAGGCTATATAAGCCTACGCATTGTATCCAAATACGTGAGGTCGATCAATCTTTCGATTCACGGTGTTTTGCTTTTCCGGTTCTCCTGCTTATAACCTCTCTTCATTTTCTTTAATTTTCTTTCATTTTCTCGGCAGCCAAACATGCACAGGTGATGACAAACCAAGGTATGTGGCTAAAAGCCCCCCTTTCCTTAAAGGAGGTCATTGGTGGAGAGTTTAGAGGTAAGTTTTCATGCCACTCTCATTTATCCTGCTGCATTTATGATCATTTCATCCCTGCATCTCACCACAAGTTTGAAACCTCACAGATCAACCTGTGATATATATCATTTGGAAAGCTTTGTGAATTCTGATGGATGTAATCTTAGATCCTTGTCATCCGCTCAGTTATCTCCTATCAGGTTATTAAGTGAGTTGCCTCTTTGAGAGCAATATACCACCTTGTTAGGGACTTGAATGCTCTTGAGATGCCATATCTCATGAGGGAGTAATTTAGGGTTTAGGTTTTTAGTGCCAAATCAAGGTTAGTTTTGGGAAAGCGACTATAAGGTCATTATCAGCTGAGGAAACAAACACAGAGGCATGAATACACCTTAAAAATCCAATCCGATGATCAGACTTAGTCTTAACTCTAAAATTTTCCTTTAATTTATATACGGTTACAACCATCTGACCCACTTTGTTTTTTGAACAAAACCCAAAATCCAAAGAGAAATACCATTTTCAACTCAACTGCACTTCTCATTTCACGAAGAAAACCCATCACGATGTTCGACCACAAATATTATCACTGCCTTGTATCTGCCAAAAGCGATAGGACACTAGGATACAAATTTTGTTGATTCCTATAGCCTAGCATGGCATCAGATCAAATGGCGTCGTTAGGGGATGGTGCCACTAGTGAGATAAAGAAGTTGTTGAACTTGTGATTCATATCACAAGTGTTGGTAAAATCTCTTCCTTTTAATTTTATCATTTTTTCCTTACGAGTTCCACTTTGTAGGGGATTTTAAAATTTTCCAGTACATTCAGTTTTTCTTTGCCTTAATTTTAGCTAACCTTAACCCTTTTGTTAGATTTGTTTTGGTTGTTTTCTTGTTGATTGTGAAGTGTGCGGGGCCGGTTTATGCGATTAGGATAGGAACACGGCGGAAGTAGGCTTGAGAGGTGGTGCAGGGAACGAGGGCTTGAGGAATTGATCCTCCACGGTGGTCGAATGGATCATCACTTGAGGAGCGACAAAGGCCGAGGTGTTTAGGGAGCCCAGTGCATATCGATCCATGAGGGATCACATACACCCACCGGTGGTGCGCCCTCATGTAATTCCCCTGGCGGGGAGGTGGCGGTGACCTTGCTTGGGTGCCTCACTCTGACATTCCATGGTATGGAGAATGAAAACCCTTCTGATCACATAGGGAGTTTGAGGAAGCATGCACCACTTTCAAGAAGGTGCGGGTGGACATGAATCTCGAGTTGAAAGCCTTTTCCATTTACCTAAAGAGCCAGAGGCAAAAATTTAGCTAAATGCATTAAGGCCAGAGAACCGTAAGGAATTAGGGGAGGAAATTTGGAGCGAATTTCTAAAAAATTCTTCGGTGCTCATAAGATGAGCAACTTGAAGGAAAATTTACACATTTGCAGCTCATGATGGTGAGAGGTTCTCTGATCTTTGGGAGAGATTTATGGAGACTATCGTTGCATACCCACACCATGGGTTTGATACATGGATCTTTAGTGAACCATTTTTATGATGGAATGTCCTTCATGAAACAATTGGAAACTATGTGGGAGGAGATTTCTTGAGTAAAAAATCGATGAGCAATGAGCTTTACTCAATTATGTGGTCGAGACCTCCAAAGGCACAGGATAGGCCAAACCCCGAGAAGAAGACATATTCAAGCCACGGTGAACCAAAGAGGGCATGGATGCCTCTCCCAGAAGATATGGTAGCTAAGGTATCTACCTTGGCTAAAAGATTGGAGGAATTAGAAAGAAAAAGGGTCCATGAGGTGCAGGCAGTGACTGAAAGCCATGCACAGGTCAAAAAATGTTTCAACTGCCAGTCCACTGACCACCCATGAGAATCATGTCCAAACCCCCATTCTGAGGATGCAAATGTGGTGGGCCAAAACAAGCCGCAAACAAATGCTCCATATGCCTTGCCACAACCCGACTGGAGGAGTCACCCTAACTCTGAAACCTCAACCTCCTACGTATATGTACCCCAAGGAGCTACTTAATGACATTCTACCACCACTTCACAGCATCAACAAGCACCCACCTCCTCTCTGTTGGCGAAGTGTTTTGAATGCGAGGCAAGGTGGTGGGAAATTTGTGGAGGAAAAAAGGCATCGATGCTCGATTGAACAAAAAAATTGAAAATGTAGAAAGCTCCTTGAACAAGAGAATAGATGGGTTTGGAGCTGATAAACGAAGAATTGACGGCTTCACGGGCATCCATAACAAGAATGTGAATCGGCAGCAAGAGCGAGAGGTCGCTACCGACCCGCGAATCGAGGGGAGTCACATGAGGCGAGGGCATTTCATTGAACCTCCCCCCAAAATGGATGAAATCAAAAAGCTGTCATTACCTTAGAAGTGGAAAGGGTTGATAAGCCAATGCCCAGGCTTTGGTGAGAGCAAGAAAATGGGAAGAATTGGGCAATTGATTTCTTGAAGGAGGACTCAATGAAGCTAACGCATGCCACCTCATTTACGAGAAGCACTAAGAAGCGAAGAAGGCATCGAAGGCGAGGCATCCTAGAGTCCTAAAGAGCGGATAGAGAGGTCAACATACCCCCTTTTGGACATCATAAAACAAGTCCCTGCCTATGCAAGTTTTGAAGAAGATCTGCAAATACCCGATCAAAAGGGTTGGGCATTGAAAAGGCATTCTTAGCGAACAGAAGTTAGCTGCATCATCGATCTGAAATGATGGTGAAATACAAGGATCCAGGGACCTGATTAGTGCTCAAAAAGTGCTATTTTGAATCCTATTTAAGATAGGTTTTAAGTGATTTTTATTACCTTAATCATATGAATTAAGCGATTGACATGTGAAGGTCCACTTAGTACCATGATTAGTTCGAGTTGTTTTGGTAATTTTGCGAGGTTTTGCGAGCCTCGACTGATAATTTCAAGTTTGATGTCGTGTTAGTCTTGAATGTTGAGGAGTCCACGGTGATTTCATCAACGAAAAATGAAGAAATATCAAGTACAATTGATGAAAGAATCACGAGAGAGCCATGAGAAGCGACATGAAGCGAAACCGGAGTTTTCGGTATGCATTGCGAAAATTTACGCAATCCTAAGCGAAATTTTACGCTATGCACTAAATTTCGCTAAGCGCGGTAGCTATCATAAGCGAGATTCACGTATAAAAAATTGAATTTCGCTATGCCTTGCATTTTTAGCTATGATGTGAAATTTCACCTATCATAGCAAAATTTTTCGTATGATAAATCTCGTGCACATAAGCGAAAATCAGCCTTACTGTGTTTTTTGATGTTTTTGATTCCAAACGACCTCGTTTGATTAATTACCATTTGTCCCTATTGTAATTACATATTTTAGGCATTTTTATTTCACACAAATGGGTTGGCTATATAAGCCACCTTATGACTTGCATGTACAACTTTTCATACATTCAAGCTTTCCCCTGACTTTGTTTTAAGGTTACATTTTGCTCTCTTCTCTCTCCTCTTTCTCTCATTTTCTTGCTGAACACCCTTGAGGATGACAACTCAAGGATGCTTAGCTAACCTCAAAGCCTTGAGGTTGCTGGCTTGGTTGTTGGTGGGTTGGCAGTGTCCTGTGCTTTACTAAATGAAATAGAGTCTTGCATTTATGGTTTAAAAACTTTTCAAACTAGGGTTTAATGCTATTTAATGTCTTTCCTTTAATTGATACTTGTCATGCTTTAGGAGTTGATTACATTCTTAATGGTAAAGATGCCATGACATTCTTTAGATGTCATTCTGAGCCATTGAAAAGGGTTAAATGCTAGGATTTCAAACTGATTGGAACATTGAATGCTCAGTATATGTTTGTACTCATATAGGAGTGTTTTTAGGGTTAGGTTTTATAGCTAAACAAAGATCCGGTTTTGGCTTTGACTATATGTCATTTGCCCTAATGCAAGGATATAACCCGAGGACATCTTAATAACGCCATTCTATCAAGCTGTATTGAGCCTTGAGTCATAGGTACTGCACTTCACTTTATTATTGGTGAGCAATTGAACAACCCTGATCTCCCTTGTTTTCACTGATCAAAAATCCAAATAAAAGTCTCACCATTTTCAAACATGATGCGAATCATTCGTGGGATGAAAACCCATCCCGTGTTAGGCCTAGACAGCTATCTTTGCGGTAGAGCATTTCGGCGATACAGGAGAATATGGAAACAAATTGTGTTGATTAAGATCACCTGCCATGTACGAATCAAGTAAACGTCGTTCAGGGATGGTGTAAACTATGGATGATGAGTTGATATATTACTTTGTAATCCTGTATTACAAGTGTTGGTATTGCCACAACCCTTTTTAATTTCGTTGTTTATTTATAGGTTTTCTTTGCTTGGCGATTCTTTATAATTTTTATTTCTCTGATCGGTTTTGTTTTATTAGCCACTAATCCTTTTGGCAAGCCTTGTTGGTGTTCTTTGCTATTTCTAATTTTTTATTATGCAGTGTTTATCTGCACTACTTGGATAGAGACGGTTAGGAGTAGACTGCAAAAGAGTGAGTGCCTTTAGTTGGCTTGAATTTATTGAAATCGGTGTGTATAGTGAACAAATGGATCCTGCAGGAGCGACCAGAGTCGACAAGCAACCTATGAATCAGCTGACATACAGTTCAATGAGGATCCACATACACCCTCCTAGAATTGGTATCGCTACGCATCATACCTCCTGCTTGAGATTGTATGGTGAGACCTACTGGTGCTACTTCCACATTTCATGGTGTGGATTACGAAAATCCATACACCCATATTAGGGATTTTGAGGAAGTGTGCATAACCTTTAAGGAAGGTACAATTGACATGGATTTGTTGAAGTTGAAGGCATTTCATTGACCTCAGGAACAAAGCCAAGATATGGCTTAATTCACTCAGACAGAACCATCGGAAGCTGGCGGAGGCTGCGGCGAATTTTTCAAAAAATTCTTGGTGCTCCATGAACCCGATGAATTTGAAGGCGAATCTACACTTTTACGCCTCGTGATGAGAGGAGTTCTACCAATCTTTGGGAGAGGTTCATGAAACCATCAGTGCTTGTCCACATCATGGTTTCGACACTTGGATGCTTATAAAGCCACTTCTGTAATTGGTATGTCTCGACCATGAAGCAGGCGACCCAGAAACAATGTGTGGAGGGACTACGAGCAAGCATCCGGATGAAGCCATGGATTTTTTGGATTGTAATGGTGAGAGCTTCCAAGGGATGGGATGAGCGAACCCGAGGAGGTGAAAGAATGAATCCCTCGAGTCCACGAGGAGAATTTTACACTTTACGAAGATATGGAGATGAAAGCAAAAATATCAACCTTAATAGAAAATTGGAAAAATTTGAAGGAAAAAGACTCCATGAAGTGCGGCGAGTATTGAAAATCTGCACAAACGACCCGTGCATCAATTACTTGACCTTTGTCCATCCGGGGGAACACGCGATGCTCCTCGAGTGAAGGATTTGATGTCGAGCTTGCTAATCTTAGTGGGCCAAAATAATACAACCTAATGCCCCATACAGTAATACATACAATTTCGATTGGAAGTATCTGCAATCTCTCCTGAAACCTAATCCCCACATATGTTCCCAGTGCCCAAACAATGATTTAGTTCCTCATCTCGACCCGCAGCCACCATCATCCTCTTCTCCTGTGGAACAAGCCATCTTAAACTTGAAGCGAATTAGTAGACAATTTTGTGGAAGAACAAGAGGATCAACATACAATTAGCCGCAAGAATTGATCTTGTAGAAGTACAGCGACGAGAGAATAGATGGGCTTGAGGAAACGACCTTAATCGAAGAAAATTGATAACCTCTGATATTAAATCACAAAGATTAACAATCTGTTTGAAGTCTGCAGAGGAAGAAGGAAGGCTCACTTCCCTGAGCATTTACCAAATCGAGTCCATGAGGTAGGTTCATCCAGTGACTCGGGGATGGATGAAGTGAAGCTATCATCACTTTGAGGAGTGGAAAAAGAAATTGTCTGGCTTGATGCCCATGGCTATTTGAAGCAACATGCAAGGAAAAGGCGAGCTGAAGAATAATCAGTGAAGAACCAGTGAAGAAAAACATCCCCCTCCATTTCCCAACCTTAGAGGCAAGAAAAATCCCAAACCAAGCTAAAATTTGGGAGGTGCTAAAGTAGTGAAGGTAAATATTCACTACTTGACATGATAAAGCGGGTCCTGACCTATGCAAAGTTCTTAAAGGACACAATGCACGGTCAAGAAAGGGTTAGGCATTGAAAAGCCTTCCCTAGCGAGCAAGTCGTGCCATAATCTAGAGCAAGACCCGATGAAATACAAGGATCGGGATCCCCTACGATGTCGATTAACATTGGTGGGACTTGCATGAACAACCTTTATTAGATTTGGGGGCGATGTAAACCTCTTTGCCATATTCAGTGTATAAGCAGTTAGGTTTAGGGGAGCTCAAGCATACCAACATCACTTTGTCATTGTGATTAGTGCCTAAAAAGTGCTATTTTGAATTTTTATTCGAGATGAGTTTTGAATTGCTTTTCTTGCTAATCGTATCAATTAAACGATTGAGGTGTTAGTCCACTTAGTATCACTTATGCCATTTCGAGGTTATTTTGGTTATTTGCGGTTTTGCATACCTTGGGAGTTCGATATCGAGATATGCGGGAGCTATGAAGATTGAAACTATTTTCAGCGTCACAAATACGAATGCAATAAAAATGAAGGAAAAATGATGAAAAGTGATGCGATAGAGGAGTGCGTGGAAAACGAGTAGTGAAGAGCAGGGCAACCCGGAAATTTCGCTATGATTGCGAAAATTTCATTTGGGATTCTTAATTCATAATTCGCAATCCGACGAAAATTTCGCAATCCTAATAGTGAGAGTAGGAAATTTCGCTAGGCTAATGAAATTATTTATAGCGAAATCAGCGTACTGTGAAATTCTCCATTTTTAGCTATCTCTCTAGCGAAATTTATTAGGCTAGCCAAATTTTTCGCTATCCTAGCGAAATTCTCTTGCATAGAAATTCTTGCCCATTAATTTTTGTGTAATTAATGCTGAAGCATTTTAGTTTTGGTGTATTACCTTCTTGTCCCTTGTATGAGCCAAAACTTTAGGCTTTCTTGTAGTTTCACACCTTGGGTTGTACTATATAAACCCAACCATTTTTGTAACCCTAAGTAACTTTTTGCATTTCAATACAATTCATGACTTTCATTTGAGTTTGCTTTTCTCTTTTCTCTCTCCTCTTTCTTTCATTTTTCTAAGTGCCAAACCTCGCGGGGATGACCTTTCGAAAGGATGCTTCAACTAAACCTTATAATATGAAGAAGAAGGTGGCTAGCTTGGTCATGGGGCGGGTTCACGAATTGGTCCTCATGTTTAAATGCTAAGTCTTTGTATTTATGGCTCATTTTTCAAATTAGGGTTGAATATCATTTAATGTCATTACTTTGTGATACTTACCATGCTTTAAATTGGTGCATACTTATTGTTAGATGCACTGTTATTCACCTAGATAGCCTTTACAGACCACTGAAATGAGGTTAGTGTTAGGGTTTCAAATGAGAAGAATTTGTGGTGCATATTACCTGTGTTGACTCGATAGGAGTGATTCTAGGGTTAGGTTTTTCTAGTTAAACAGATCGGTTATGGCTTTGACTATATGTTATTTGCCATAATCTGAGGATATGACGAGGACACTTATTAGCCATATTATCAAGTTAGTGACCTAAACCTTCAGTTACCATTTCACAATTAACTTCAAGCTTTTTACAATTGATCGGTAACTATACAATCTCCCTTTGTTTTGAAGCAAAGTCAATCAAACTAAAAAGCCTCGCCATTTCGACAGTCACGAGTCATTCATAGGATGAAAACCCGTCCCGTGTTCGACCCTAGACCACTATCACTGCCGATAGCTTGACTCACGATGGAGAACAAATTTAAAAATATTGTTGATTAGAGATCACCCCTCTTAGTGTACGAATCGAATGGCGGATTCTTGCAGGATGGTGCCATTCGGTTTGATAAGTTGAAGTGTGCGCAAATCATCATTACAAGTGTAGGTGACCTTTTAACCCTTTTTGAATTTCGAGTTGTTATGGCGCAAGTTTCACTACTGCGGTTATTACTTAGCTAATTTTTGTTTGCATACGGTCGATTTTATTACAGCTAACAATAACCGCTTTTTGCAAGTTTGTTTTTGTGCTCTTTGTTGTGTCTCGGTTGTGTAGCGGTGTTGATGCACCAGCAGGAAGAGAGACATCGGGTATTAGATTGCAAAGAATCAGTACCAATTGAACAAGGCCCGTGCGTTGAAATCGGTGTGCCAATTGACCAAATGGATCCCTGCACGAGCGTAGTCGGCCGGGTACCCGATGAATCGACAACATATAGGTCGATGAGGACCTAACCCTCCTAGAGTTAGTGCCCACGCACCTGTATCATACCTCCTCTTGAAGATGTAGCGGTGGGGCTTTTGTTGTTACCCCTACTCCCCACATATCATGGTATGGAAAATGAAAACCCATACACTCATATAAGGGATTTTGAGGAGGTTTGCACTACCTTTAAAGGAGTATGATTGACATGGATTTGCTAAAGTGAAAGCATTTCCATTGACCTAAGGACAAGGCCAAGATTTGGCTTGACTCAACGGGCTAGAATTCATAAGAAGCTAGGTAAGCTGCGAGGCGGAATTCATAAAGTTCTTCGAGTGCCTGAGACCAACAAGTTTGAAGAGACAAATTTACACGCTACTTATTTCAGATGGTGAGAAGTTACACCGATCTCTGGGAGAGATTTATGGAGACTATCAGTGCATGCCCACACCATGGGTTTGATACATGGATGCTTGTAAACCACTTCTATGGTGGTATGTCTCCTGCCATGAAACAGTTATTGGAGACCATGTGTGGAGGAGATTTTGAGTAAGCATCATGATGAAGCCATGGATTTTTTAAACTATGTAAATTTGAAACTACAAGGGTTGGGACGAGCCAAACTAGAGAAATGGAAAAAATGAGGCCTTTAGCCAACCCTAGGAGTGGGATGTATGCACTGTCAGAGGATAATGGAAATGAGGCTAAATTTCAGCCTTATAGGAAGGTGGAGGCTAGAAAGCCCAGGCTCCATGAGTGCGACGATGTTGAAAATCTGCCTGGCTTGATCCATGCACAGATTTCAATCCCTGTCCACCCGGAAGAATAGTATCCTATGGCCTTCGGTGAAGGATTTGATGTCGAGAATATGCAAATACGTAGGTCAATATAAAACTCCTCCATAACCCAATGCTCCATATGGAAATACCTACAATTCCAATTGGAGGAATCACCCTAACCTCTCCTGGAAACCCAATCCCCCTGCGTATGTACCCCCAGGTGCCAAACCACAGTTTGGTTCCACCACACAACCACAACCACCTCCATCCTCATCTCATGTGGAACAAGCCATATTGAATTTGAGTAAGGTGGTAGGTAACTTTGTGGAAGAACAAAAAGGGATCAATGTCTGCGGCACGAAAAGGATTGATCTGTAAGAGAGCACCAGCGAAACGAAGATGGTAGAGCTTGAGAGCAATCTTAACCAAAAAATTGACAATCTGCAGTATTCAATCACCAAGATTAACAAGTTGTTGGAGGTACAGGAAAGAGGAAGGTTCCCTTCCCAAACATTGCCAAATCCGAAAGGAGTCCATGAAGTAGGTTCATCAAATGATTCGGGAATGGATGAGGTGAAGTATAATCGCACGAGGGGAGTGGAAAAGAGGTTGATCAGCCCATGCCCAAGCCTGTTAAGGAAACCAAGAAAGGAGAAGAAATGGGCGGAGCACATTTTTCGAAGGAGGACTTCGATGAAGCGTACATGCCACCTCATTTCAGCACTTGAGGCAGAGAAGAAGGCATCCCGTGGCGGGTATCTTGAGTCTAAAGGCGAGGTGAGGTTAACATACCTCTTTGGACATCATCAAACAAGTCCTGCCTATGCAAAGTTTTGAAGGATCTTTGCCCCGCGATCAAAGGTTGGGCATTAGAAGAGGCATTTCCCTAAGCCCGAGCAGTGATTACCGTAATCGAAAGCGAGACCAGTCAAATCTGAGGATCTGGATCTCCCACAATTTCAGTCAACATAGGTGGGACTAGCATAGACAAGGCCTTTGTTGGATTTAGGAGCCGGTGTGAACCTGCCATACTCGGTTATGAAGCGATTAGGTTTGGGTGAACTTAAGCCTACGGCAATCCATATTTATCATTGGCGGAAGTAGATCGGTAAAGATTCTTAAGGGAATAGTTGAAGATGTCTTGGTGAAAGTAGACAAATTCTACTACCTAGTAGATTTTGTAGTGCTCGACAGAGCGATAGCAAATGAGCGATCATGTACGATCATCACGGGAAGACCATTTTGGCCCTTTATGTCTGATCATCAATTGCCGAAATGGGGTCGTAACACATTTGGTAACATGACATTAGAGCTAAACATATTTCACTTGAACAACAAGAACAAGGTGCAGGCCGAAAATCAAGTGGCCGAGTGAGTGTGTTCGATTAGGTGAAAATGCGGGGAAAGCAATGTCGAAAGTGCGGGTAAAGCCGGTAAGGTGCAGCGAGGTGTTTTGGCATTGCCATCGGTGGCCCTTTGTAGGGCGGTACAGCCGGTTCAAATTCAATCGGTGAGAACGAGTCAGCAATGGGAAATCGAGCACGAGGAATCGTTTCGAGGTCAACTGCTTAGGGGTTGAGAGATCATCCTCGTGACCTCGCTTAAGTAATTTTGTAACTTTGGGCTGGTTGGTGTTCTAAAAGAAGAAACCAAATTGCGAAAGCTCAATAATTTTCTAGTTTTTATTTTAATTTGGTCAATTTCAATAATTTTATTTATTTTTAGTAAGTTTCCTAATTTAGTAGTTTCCATTTTAGCAATTTTATGAAATTATTTTAAATTATCTTATATTAAATATTTAAGTATATTTTAATATGATATTTTTTAATATTATTATTAATATTTTAATCTTTGAAAATCGATTTCAAAGTGGAGCAGTGACGATTTCAGCATTATAAGCGAAATGGGCGAAATATTGTTGGAAATTTCATGACTTATAAATTGAACCAGGGGAGGGGCTTTTGGAATTCACTTCATATCCTTTTCCTCCTGACCAGGTACTTCTTGGCTTTTGCTCCGGTAGCAGTTCACTTTGCGCCTCACCGTAGGCCTGAGCACGCGCGTCGTCCCACATAGCCTTTGCTCTTCTTGGGGGCTTTGGTTGAGCCACGGTACACACCACTGTTGTGCCACGGTCTCTTGCCCACGAGCCGGTTTGAGAAAGTGGGTTACCATATTCAACGGTGCCACGGTTTCATTTCATCGTGAGCCTTGCTCCGGTGTACGTTTCGGACTACGAGTTATGGTTCGCACGGAAGGTGGGTCCGCCTCGAACCTCGAGGTGAGGTTGATGCCGGCGGAGGAGACAATTTGATTCGGCTCCAGATTCGAGACCGTCGCAGGCTCGGTCCGAGCGATCCACGAGAGCCTCGGGGGTTTAGGAAGGTACCGAACACGGATGGAGACCCCGGGCCTTCACAGTGCCACAGTACGAGATCTAGGAGGGCGGCCTCAGCGGGCTCGTACTTCGAGGCCGGGTGAGTCATCACCTCATCCGAGACCTCGGTAGTCTCTCCCGGCGCGTCGGCGACGGGCGACTCGCCGCCTGAACCTTCGCCAAACCTCCGGGATCGAGGCGGGTTATTTGCGGACACCCTATTAGGGAGCGTCGCGCTTCATTCGAGACTTCCATGGGGAGTCATTCTGACGTCCTGGCAGCAGCGATGGTTGATCCCAAATTCGGGGGACTCGATCGCGGCTGATCGAAGCGCACTCTCTGCGCGCCATTACGTGGCCTTAGGGGCGGTTTATTACCCCGGGTGGTTCTCTGGGTTCTACCATTGGTGACCTCCGGGCGCCCTAAGTCCGCGAGCCGGTTCACTATAGGCGATCGCCCGGGAGTGCTTAGGCGGCGGGCATTTCGGCGGGTGGGCACAGTAGATGCCGCGAAGCCAATTCGGAGGGTTATCGAGATTGATCTCGCCCCGCCTCGGCCCGGAGATGGTCCGCATTCTTGCCGAAAGAGACACCACAGTGGGTCAGTGCTCTTGAGAGGCAGCTCCGCCTCGAATCTTCTTGATCGATCCACATTGGGGACCGGCCTCTTCACGTGCTGACAAGCTACGTCTGACGTGGGGGCCGTCACAGAGGCTCTTTGGGATCTCGGGGATCTTTGGTTTAGTCCCTCACGAGTTGGTGATGACCTCCTTGATGCGGCCCCAGACAAGGTCCACCGTAGGTACAAGTTCCGGTGAGAGTCTCCCCTTCTTGTTGCCACGACTCCCCGAGCCATGTCCTCGAGCACATGGGCTTTCGAGAGGAGCCTCGGATTGAGCGGAGGGTTTGATGCCTCCCGGAGGTCACAATCGATGGAGCGGCGATGGTCATGCCCATATCTTTTCTCCTCCGGCGAGGATGGGGAGAGTCTGCGGGATCGGGAGGCCGAGGACTCCCACGGGACCAGATAGTCACGCCCTGGCCCAGGGTGGAGAGGTCCGGCTCCCACATATGTCTCCTCCGTGCCCACTCCTCCTGTCACTGCTTAGGCGCGGATGATGTGCCCTGGCCCATCTTATACCTTGACATTCTCCGAGGCACATACCACGTCGGTTCGAGAGAGCTAGTTTGTTATGGATGTTGTATGTTCTTTGGCCACTGCCCGGGCGGCCTGGGGACGAGTTGGCTGGGGCGAGGCCCTTTCTGGGTCCGCTGTCACTCAAATGCAGCGAGATCATGACACATTTGGGTATTTCAGCAGCGTTCACGACCGAGGCCCGAGGCCGCTGCGGCGGCTTCTTTGGATATGTTAGCGGCGGCCAGTGGCTCTGGAGACCCACCACCACCACGGGAGGTGAGGTGGTTTGGTTCTTTATGATTTTGTATAGTTATGACTTTATCAAGCGCCCTGCTAATTTTGTGTATGATTCATGTATTGGCCATAATGAG
This sequence comes from Tetrastigma voinierianum, assembly GCA_016808115.1. NCBI lineage: Eukaryota > Viridiplantae > Streptophyta > Magnoliopsida > Vitales > Vitaceae > Tetrastigma > Tetrastigma voinierianum. The sequence goes on along the minus strand of JAEQBH010001051.1, from coordinate 19,069 downwards.
AAAGTGTCTTTGTATGTTTAGCTTTGTTGTATGTACTAGCCATTTGGCTATATCAAAAGCTATACGGGTGTTATATCTGATATTACAACTTTGCATATCCTTTTTGTGCCCCACTTTGTGTATCGATTTTGTTTTCAATTGGACAATTGAATTGCTTTTAATGGACAATTGAATTGCCTTTTTAGGGAAATTTGAAACCCTGTTTGTCACCTTAATGTTATTTCAACTCATGCATGAATTCCAGTTTTTGGTCAATTAAGATTCCAGCGTATTCAACTTGAATATTCCTTAAGCTAATTCACTTGCCTTGCACATCAGTTGTACCAATAGGTGTGAAATTATATACCTCCTTTCTCACTTTTGTAAAGCCAGGCCTTAGGCATGTTGGCGACCATGATGGAGTTTGTGGTATCCATATATGAAGACCAATGTAGTCTTCCAAAAAAAGGAAAAGAAAGAAAAGCAAAGAAAAAGAAAAGAAAAGAAAAGCCAAAAGTCACGTGACACTTTGCCTTGAAACGAGCACGATCAGGGAAAGGTATATGGCGAAAGCCTTTGAAGCCCGATGCCCTAAGCCTTAATTGGTTGGGAGTCATCTGGGCTTGAGTGTTCGTTACATGGGTGGATAGGTAGGTTTAGCAGATTGTAGGTGCTTGATTTTCGAAGTCATTAGGTCAGGGGTGAAGCTGTAGAGTTTAGTGTTGGGGTGATCCTTTTGGCTTGATGCCTAAACCTTAATTCGGTTGAGTCATCGGTGGACCCCCGTTACGGACTTTGGTGAAATCGAGGTTTTAAGCATTGCACCCCTACGATGTAGTTGAATAAAGAAGAAAGAAGAGTGTAGCTTTTCTATTTTGGGTTGTTCAACGACTTAAGGCCATGCCGAGTGCTTCTGGAGTTGGGGGAGGGGATAATTTTGCAATTTATTGGCTCAATCTGGTTACATTAAGAACCATTAGACTTTGGTGTAAATTCAGGTTGGGAACCATGGATCCTATGTTGACCTCAAATTGTTCTTGTATGGTTTTGCCTCTCATGTCGGTTTTCAAACTTGGTATCAATTCTTCATTTTAAAGGTAATGCTTATTTGTACATACACCTTTTTGAACCATAAACTTTTTGAGAAAATCCTTGCATACATGTCCTTATTGTTTGAAGCATTGCTAGGGACTAACAGCGCGTCGGTTGGGGAGTGTGATTAGTGCCTAAAAGTCTTTATTTTGAGCTATTCGAGATAGGTTTTGAGTGCTTGCGCGCTAATCGTATCAATTAAGCCAATTGAGGTGTTAGTCCACTTAGTATCACTTATCACCATTTCGAGGTTATTTTTGTTATTTTGCGGGTTTTGCATACCTTGGGGAGTTCGATATCAAGATATGTGCGGAACCATGAAGATTGAAACTATTTTTAGCCATCCTGAATGCGAGATGCAATAAAGAAATGAAGGCAAAATGATGAAAAAGTGATACGAGAGGTGCGATGAAGCCAAGCAGTGAAGAGCAGGCAACCAAGAAATTCGCTATGATTCGCGAAAATTTAGCTATGATTCTGAAAATTTATTTGGGATTGCAAAATTTATGAATCAGCGAAATTAGGGAGATTTCTCTATGCGCTGTGAAATTTCGCTACATGGCGAAAATCACGTGCTAAGCGAAATTCTCATTTCGCTATCTTTCTAAATTTCGCTAGGCTAGAAATTTCGCTATGCCATCGTGCATAGCGAATTTGTGATTTCGCTATCTACGTGCAGACCCGACGTCTGTACTTGAGATTTATTTGAAATTTGTGAAATTTTAAGCTATCCTAGCGAAGTGCCACGCATAAGCGAATTCTTGCCTGATGAATTTTGTGTAGTGTGCCAAGCGACCCCGTTTTGGTGCATTACCTTCTTGTCCCTTGTATGAGCGAAACTTTTAGGCTTTCTTGTAGTTTCACACCTTGGGTTGTCTTATGCCGACCCGATACATTTTTGTAACCACTAGTAACTTTTTGCATTTTCAAATACAATTCCGCGACTTTCTGTTTTAGGGTTTGCTTTTCTCTCTTCTCTCATGCTTTCTTTCATTTTCTAAATTTGCGAACCTCCCCTTGAGGGATGACAACTCAAGGGGATGCTTAGCTAAAGCATATAATATGAAGAGGAAGGTGGGTACAACTTAGTCATGGGAGCGATTGCGGGTGGTCCTCTTGTTTTTCGTACTCACAGTCTTGTATTTATGGCTCGACTTTTCAAATTAGGGTTGAATATCATTTAATGTCATTACTTTGGCCAATACTTACATACTTTAGGGGTCTGGAGTGCATACTTGTGTTAGATGCTTTGTTATTCTTTAAATGGCCTTCTGAGCCAACGAAGAAATGAGGTTGAGTGTTAGGGTTTTCAAGGCGAAAGTATGGAATTTTCCACATGCACCTATGTTATTTCGAATAGGAATTGATTCTAGGGTTAAGGTTTTCTAGTTAAACAAAGTCCAGGTTATGGCTTTGACTATATGTTATTTTGCCGTAATGCGAGGATATGGCAGGACGCGGTAGCCCCGTGTTATCAAGTTAGTGACCTAAACCTTGAGGTTACCATTTCACAATTAACTTCAAGCTTTTACGGTTAGTCGGTAACTATACAATCTTTGCTACATTTTGAAACAAAAGTCAATCCAAACTAAAAGCCTCACCATTTTCAACAACGTGCGAGTCATTCATGGGATGAAAACCCATCCACGTGTTAGACCACTGAACCACTATCTTTAGCATTAGCTTGACTACGTGATGGGAAGAGGCTTAGGACTACAAATATTGTTGATTCGAATCACCTGCAGAGTGACACGAATCACATTGGCTGATCGATCGTTGAAAATTCTAAGAAATTGTGGTTGAGGATGTGTTGGTAAAGGTGAACAAATTCACCTGCGCACCCGGTGGATTTTGTAGTACTTGACAGAGCTAAATGAAGTGGGCCCGATCACGTGCCAATTATCTGGGAAGACCATTTTTGGCCGCGCGTCGTTAATCAATTGCCGAAATGGAATCATGCAGCTCACATTTGGCAACTTGACGTGGGCTGATATTTTTCACTTTGAGTAAACGAGCACAAGCTAGTGGAAGATGTGAAAGGAGCGTGAAGTGCGCTCGGTTGGTCAAAATGCGGGAAACCAAAGCACAAATTACCGCGAGTGGTAAAGCCAAGTTGAAGCCGATTGATGGGAGTTATGCGCATCGATCGCCACTGCGAGCGATGATCGGCCCAAAGAAATCAACCCGGTGAAGAAAGTCAACAGAAGGAACCAAGCATGGGGGCTATAGCACGGTCTGCTGCTTAGGGGTCGAGGAGCTCCTCCTCCTTGACCCTCCATGAAATGAGATCGGTGAAATTGAGCTGGTTTGGTGTCCACTTAGAAACCAGCTGCGGCTCAGTCTGATTTTTGCTTAGATGAGTGAATTTTCATATTATGCTATTTTTAGTAACTTCCGTTTAGTAAGCGTCCTTTTTGGTAATCTTACATCTTTATTTTATTTTATTTTTATTCTTAGGTTTATTTTTAATTTTAAATTTTTGATTTTTGTTTTTAATTTAGTTCAATTTACCTAAATCAATTTTTTTTTGTTGATTTTGCAGATGGAACCAAGTGCAGGCAAAATTTGGCATCCGGCGGCCCTTGGACTTCCAGGGGCCTTTCAGTTGCTCAAACCGTTTTATAAAAAGGGGGGGCAGGCACCTCATTTCAATTCACATTTTCTCCAGAGCCCGTCCCTTACCACGAGCTCCACTGCCCCCTCACGTACTGCGTTCGAAGCCTGCACCACTTAGTCAGTGCAGGTCTGAAGCTGCGTAGCGCGTGTGACCCTTGCCGCCCGTGATTAGCTGCTTCGTTGAGCCTTGACCCGGCCGGTGCCTCCGCTCCATTTCAGCCGCTGCCGAGTGTCGCCGCCGTTGTTGCAGCCCGGACCGCGCCTCTGGGGCCACAGTCCGGCTGTGCGTCTTGGCGCGACTTGTTGCCCTCTGGCGGGTGCCACTGCTGGCCCCGAGCACCATTCTACCCACGCAACACTCCTAGGCTACAGACATGGTCCGTACCCGGGGTGGTTCTCGCTATAGGCCTAGGGTCAGATTCAGCACTCCAGAGATGGAGGACCCAGAGACACTTTCGAGTTGCCAAGTGCTGGATTCGCCGGACACTGTGATTGAAGCGACCTGGTAGCCCGCGGCCATACGAGGAGCCTCAAGGATTCCGGAGATGCCAGACTAGGATGGGACCGCGGGCCCCTTCTCCGATACCTCAAAGGCGGCGGCGGAGGCCCGGCCCTCCCAGCGGGCCCGACCCTCAAGCGGGCGGACATCGGGGCTTTGGGGAGTCCTCGAGGATCTCGGCTGGCCGGTCCACCTCCCCGGTGATGAGGGCTCATCCCCCCAGCTTTTACCAGCCTCGAGGATCAGGCGTCCCATGTTCACCGATGTCCGTTAAGGAGCGTAGATTTATGCCGGGGGACTTCCATGGGAGCCATTCTCGATGTCGGCATCACCGACTTCAGCGTTGGGGGCTCGATGGGGCGATCACTTTCGATATTCCACTTACACCGTTCATGACCATGGCGGTTCTATTTATCCCGAGTGGTGCTTGGTTTACCACTCTATGACTTCCCGGGGAGTGTCGAAATTAAAAGCTAGACCTCGGTTCGATATTGGCGATAGCCGAGTGCTCCGAGTTGTGGACGTTCCACGCGCGAGCGCAGCCAGAATTTGGAAATTGCAGAGGATATCAGGATTAGCCCGCGACCATCCGCAGGAGGGAGATGGTCCATTTGTCTCGCTAGAATGCTCTGACGAGACCATTGCTCTTCCGCTGAGCGACTTCCACCTCGGATGCTCCTCGTGGACCACCTCGGGCCAGAAGCTTGTTCCGTTGCGGCGGTATGTTATTGTAGGGGAGCCGTACTGGGGCGCTATACGGGATCTCGGAGGGATTAAGTTCGTCTGATCACAGTCATGATTCATGTTGCTACTTTGAGGATGCGCGGAGTCCACGCGAGAGCTGTTTCAGTGAGGATTTACCATTGTTGATGTCGCGATTCTTGAGCAGATCTTGGAACATCTGAGGTTCCTTGAGGCCGCGCGTAAACGGAGGATCGGTGCACTCGAGTCCTGTCGCGAGGCGATCTCTTTATATGCCCGATCTCACACGTTCTCCGGCGGGATCGGGAGGAGTTTGCGAGATGGGGTGTGAGAGGACCCACCGAGGGAGGGAGGATCCTTTGTTGCGATGTGGAGGTAGAGGTGGAGAGGAGCCCGGGTTCAGTTCGTCTCACTCCGCCTCCACCTCCTTCGCCCCGGCCCTGGCGACAGCGCCGGCCAGCTTCCTACACAGCACGGCGGTCCTAGGAGCATATTCACATCCCGAGTTCTAGGGAGCTTCTTTCTTTGTTATTATGGATGTCGATGCAGCTCGCTTGCTACTACCACAGGCATCGTTGGACGACGGATGGCGTAGAAGACCCTTTATAAAACCACCGATCCACGCCATTCTTCTTTGGATCATGAGCCACCTAGGTCTCACTTTGAGCCTTCCGCAGAGACTACCGAGGACGGTCCACGGCAATGACCTCCTTAGAACATGCTAGCGACCCGCCCTTGGCGACCCCGGATCCACCGGCACATCCACCACCACCACGAGAGTGAGGTGGTCACACTCCCTTCTCTAACTTTCCTTTCCCTACCCAGTGAGGCATGTTTATACTTTGGTTGGGAGGAAAAGTTAGAGTTAGGAGTGTCTTCTATCATGTTTTTGTTTTTAGCTTTATCAACTACCTACTCATTTTGTATAGGATTGTTTAGGATTCATGTATTAGCCAATAGTAGGCAGTGATGCTTTTGTTATGATTAGCTATATTAAGCATGTATTAGCCATTTTGGTTATATCAAAAGCTTTATAGCATTATTTACAGTTTATTACACTTTTGCAAATCATTTTTGTTTCTACTCTTGCCTTTAGTTGAAAAATTGAAGCCCTGTGTGTTACCTTAATGATAGAACAATATCATCGTGGTTAGTTTTGATGATTGAAGTTCCAGCATATTCAACCTTAGACATTCCTTTGGCTAATTCACACACTTGCACACGGATTGCCAATGGGTTGAAGGTATATACCTCCTTTCACTTTGAAAAGCCGGCCTTAGATCTATTGACCCATAATAGGTTTTGTGCTACCGTGAATGAGAAGACCCGATGTAGTCTTCAGAATGAAAATAAAAGAAAAAGCAAAAAGAAAAAGAAAAGAAGAAAAAGAAGAATAAAAGTCGTGACGCTTTGCCTTGAAACTCGAACACGATCCGAGGGGTATATGGAGAAAGCCTTTAAAGCCCGATGCCCTAAACCTTAATTGGTTGGGAGTCATCGACTTAGTGTTCGCTACACGGGTGGATGGGTGGAGTTTAGTAGTTTTGTAGGTGCCAATTCTCAAAGTCATTCAAAGTCGAGGAGAAGCACAGCTAGAGTTTGTGGTAAATTGATCCTTTTGGCTTGATGCCACTAAACCATTGGTTGGGAGTCATCGGTGGACCCCGTTACCGCAGGACTTTTGATGAAGTCGAGTTTTAGCATTGCACCTGATGTAATCAAAACGAGAAATAAAAGTGTAGCTAGTCACATTTAGGTTGGTCAACAGTTTAAGGCCATGGCAGTAGCTAGGTTGGGGGGAGGGAATAGATTTGCAACTTATTGGCTCAAACTGGTTACCTTAGGAACGATTATATTTTGGTGGAAGTTCAGGTTGACTTCCTTGGAACCGATGTTGCCCTAAAACTTGTTCTTATATGGCATTTGTTCTCTTATGACGGTTTTTCGTTCGAGTCACAGAATTAATTTCATACTAAAGGTAAGGCTTATCAGTACACGCACTTTTTGAACAATATACACTTTTTGTAAAAGCACAGCATGCATACCTTTATTGTTTTTAGCATTGCTAAGGGACTAGCAACGTGTCGGTTGGGGGGTGTGATTAGTGCCCAAAAGTTCTATTTTGAATCCTATTTAAGATAGGTTTTGAGTGCTTTTTGCTCACTAATCATATGAATTAAGCCAATCGACATGTGCAGGTCCACTTAGTACCACTAATTCCGTTTTGAGTTGTTTTTGGTAATTTTGGGTTTTTAGAGCCTCGACCCGATAATTTCAAGTTTGATGTCGTGTTGGTCTTTGAGATATTTGAGAATTCGCGGTGATTTCATCAACGAAAAATGAAGAAATATAAAAGTGCAATTGATGAAAAGGAGATCACGAGAGAGCCGCGAGGAGGCGCGGGAAGCGAACGGGTTTTTCGCTATGCGTTCACGAAAATTCCTTGGATTCTGAAAAAATTTTACAACCATAGCGAAAATTTCGCAATCCTTGCGAAATTTTCGCTATGCACAAATTTTCGCTAAGCTAGCGAAATTTCGCTATCATAGAGAAATTTCGCTATCATAGCCAGTTACGTGCATAAGCGAAAGACTAATTTAAGCGCTGCCTTGCATTTTTCACTATGATAGCGAAATTTCACTATCATAGTGAAATTTTCGTTATGATAGCGAAATTCATTGCATAGCGAAAATCATGCCCCTGTGTTTTTGATATTTTTGATTCCAAACGACCTCGTTTTGATTAATTACCATTTTGTCCCTATTGTAATTACATATTTTGGGCATTTTGGTATTTCACACCAAATGGGTTGGCTATATAAACCACCTTATGACTTTTTGTAACCCTAACTTTCATGTTAGTGACTTTCGCATCTTTGTTTTTAGGTTATTTTGCTCTCTTCTCTCTCCTCTTTCTCTCATTTTCTTGCACCGCCAAACACACACCCCTTGAGGATGACAACTCAAGGGGATGCTTGTAAACCTCAGCTTGAAGATGAGGTTGCTAGCAGTTTGTTGGTGGGTTGGCCGGTGTCCTACGTGCTTTAAATGAAACAATCTTGCATTTATGGTTCCAAACTTTCCAAACTAGGGTTTAATGCTATTTAATGTCTTTCTTTGGTCAATACTTGTCATGCTTGAGGGTTCAGTGCATTCTTAATGGTAGATGCTGCTTGACATTTCTTTAGATGTCATTTATAGCAGGCCATTGAAAAGAGGTTAAATGCTAGGATTTCAAATTGATTGGAACATTGAATGCTTTCGATATATGTTTGTACTCCATATAAAGTGTTTTTTTAGGGTTAGGTTTTTATAGCTAAACAAAGATCGGTTTTGGCTTTAACTATGTCATTTCCCTAATGCGAGGATATAACTTGAGGATCTTAATAACGCCATTCTATCAAGCTAGTGACGAGCCTTCAAGGTCACCATTTCACACTTCACTTTAAGCCATTTGGTCAAACGGTGAACAACCCGATCTCACTGTTTTTTCTGAGTCAAAAAGAAATCAAATAAAAAGTCTCACCATTTTTCAAACTTGATGCGAATCATTCGGGATGAAAACTTATCCGTCATTCGACCTGAACCGCTATACTACGGTAGCTTGACTCACGGCGATGGGAGGAATATAGGAAACAAATTTTGTTGATTCGGATCACCTACCGTGTACGAATCGGGACCGACTATCTCGATTAACATTAAAGAGACACGCATTGACAAAATGCGTTGACTTAGGTCTTTGAAAGTATCAACTCGCGCAAGTACTCGGTGTATAGGCAGCTAGGTTTTGGAGAGTTGAAACCAACCAACATCACCCTATCCTTAGCCGATCGTTCAGTGAAAATACCAAAAGGGATAGTGGAGGATGTGTTGGTAAAAGTAGATAAGTTCTACTATCCGGTGGATTTCGTGGTTCTCGACACAGAACCGGTGGCAGGGGGCACTAATCAAGTGCCCATTATTTTCGGGAGGCCATTTACGGCCGCATCAAATACCATTATCAATTACTTAGGAATGGGGTCATGCAGCTCACATTTGGCAACATATTGGAGCTTAACATTTTCAGCAGACAACGAGAAAAACCAGGTACGAGGATGAAGGAGGAATCGATGAAGTTTGCACGAGTGGCACACGGGTAGGAAGGCATATTGCTAATAAACGGGAAGGGTGATGGAGGAACAATGGAGCGGGTTAATGAAAGTCCACCATTCCTCCGACCAGGTCTCAAACCTTTGCCACCGAGAGGCCAGGATTGTCGAAACGGGAGGCCCAAGCATGAGGCACTGCGGCCCACACACCACTTGCATGCGTGGAGCTTCTCCTCTGGACCCTCCCTTGAGATCCAATGGCTACATAATTGGGGAGTGGTTCTGCTTGAACACAGAGACCACTCAAATTTTGTTCAAATTTTACTTTATATTATTTTAAGTCTTAATTTGGGTTTTTTGATGGTTACCAGCTACTTTTACCTATTTTCTTTTCAAATATTTTCGCATTTACAAGCTTATCTTACATCACAATTTTGGTTTGAATTGTGGCGGGAGTTGCGGTGCGGGGAGAATCTCATTTTCCTCTGCAATGCAATGCGTGCCGGAGTGCCTTTGTTCAACCATGCCATTCCCTCCCTAGTTTAAACCGTTCGTTTCATCTTCTATTGGAGGTACCACACAGTTTCTTTTTGAAAAAGCTGATAATTTTGTGAAAGACATAGAAATATACCATACAACTACATTTTTCTGCACTTTTGTAACCATTTTTTACCCCCATATTTTTGTGGTCTTGTCTCTTCCAAAAGTTGAAAAATTGGAGCATTGCATGTTATCGTGTTTTGTTAGCCTAGTTCCATACTTATCTAATTGTTGGTCAGTTGAAGTCCCCTGGTCTTCGCCCTTTCTCTTCCACCGAGAGCTAGCCACACACAATGCACATCAGTTTTCATTAATAGGCTAAAGAGCTGCTTGACCCCCTTTTTACTTAGCAAAACTAGCCTTAGTTTAGGTGACCACCTGTAATAGGTTGCGGTTCCCATAAAGAAGACCTGACATGTATCAAAGAAAAGAAAAAGAAAAGAAAAGAAAGAAAGAGTTAGTTCAAAGTCGCGGCCTTTCGGCTTACAGAAAACTTCGAGCACGGTCAGGGGTATATGTGAAAGCCTTTAGCAGTGCCTACTGAACCAACTGGTAGGGAACCACTGATTTAGTGCTTTCTACATGAGTGGATGGGTGGAGTTTAGCGAGTTGTAGGTGCTAAAATTCAAAATCATTCAGAGTCCGGGGTGAAGCCTGTAGAGTTTGTGCTTGATTCCCTAAACCTTAGTTGGTTGGGAGTCATCGGTGGACCCTCATTATATGGACTTTGGTGAGGTTGAATTTTCAGCATTGCATCCTACATTACTTTAGAAAAGGTATGAAATAAGAGTGGAATCGATTCTATTTTAGTTGGTCACCCTTCTAAGGCATTAACGATGGCGGGTTGGCGAGTATATGATAAATTAGTTTATTAGTATAATGATCCCTTATACACTTAGCACTCGATGGCGGCTTACGAGGTTGATTCCTTGGGAGTGAACACTTTGCCCGGTAATTGATCTTTATGGCATGCGGTCTGGCGATTTTAATGCGGGCTCAGACCTTTGACATACTTGAGCTTCAGAGCATTTACCTATACCCACACTTTTTGTTCGTACGCATATACGCATGTTCTCCCTTTCTTGGTTGTGTGTTTTCATTGCTAAGGGGTATGGCATGTAGGTTGGGGGGGTGTGATTAGTGCTTAAAGTGCTCTTTTGAGGCTATTCATGTCGTAGCTTTTAGGCACTTTTTAGAGTACTAATCATTCCAAATAACCCGATTGGCATATTGATGTCCCTATTGTGTTACTAACAGCATTTTGTAGATGTTTTGGTACTTTGCGGTGAGCGCTGCCATCTTGGTTGGGCGAGGGGCTGACTGGACCACGATGAATCAAGCCGAGTTGAACCATGTGCAACGAAGACATTTGGAGGCGTTTGGGAGTAGAAAGGAAATGGATCTTTGAGGTGATAAGGCAATACGAGGGGAGTGCGGGATTTTTGCTATATTAGTGAAATTCGCAAGGATTGCAAAAATTTGTGACCCATGATGAAAATTCGCAATCCTAACGAAATTTCTCTATGCACGGGATTTTACCGCTATCATAGCGAGAATTAATGTCATAGCTAAAATGCTTTGAGTATAGAAAATTTAGGGCCACAAGCTATGCCTCAGAATTTTAAGCTATAATAAAGCGAAGATTTCGCTATCATAGCAAAATTTCGCTATGATAGCGAAATTCACTATGCATAGCGAAATTGTTGCCCCATTGATTTTGATCCAAACGACCTCGTTTTGTGTAATTCCCATTTTGCCCTCATTGTAATCTTATTATATTGGTTATTTTGGTATTTCACACATTTTGTAAGGCTATATAAGCCTCTGCATTGTATCAAATCGTGGGGTCAATCAATCTTCCATAAATAACCCACCAGTTATAAAGGCTTTTTAGTTTTCCTGGGGCTTCTCGTTTCTCTCTTTTTCATTTTCTTTTAATTCTTTCTTCATGTTAAGAACTCAAAACATACCAGACAAAAACCGGCTATGCTTGGCCATCGATTCACATGGTAGTGAGGGACTTCAACAAAATGATATCCTGAGTCTCCTTACCGCCAGTCACTCAGAGTATAGTGGTTCATAGGGTCGAACACAGGATGTGGCGTTCTTCATAAATATCATAATAATGAAGCAGTATGGGCAGAAAATTGGTGAATTAAATTGATTTTTAATGTAAAATGCAATGGGGTGGTTTGCAAAATGAAAATAAGGCGAAATAAATGCAAAATAGAACTCCTCAGCCATTGTCACTGCTGATTCCATGGTAATTGAGGCTCCAGTGGTCTATTTTCTCACATGGAGGATGGACATAGTCATTTCCCAACCCACTCACTTTCTGAATCTTTAAAAACCAAACCACTACTTTGGATAGAAAAAGGATTTATTTAAAATATGGTTCCCACAAAGGAAAATTCATTCCTAGACTCCATCCTGCAACAGATTCCAGAAGGGACAACTAATTGTGAGTCCTCAATGGATCTAAAAAATAAGGAACCACCGAACCCTCCTAAAAAGATTACCAAGTATTGATCAAAGCGATATACTTATATGAAAAATCTAACCCTTAACCCAACCCTCGTGTCAGAATGGTAACTAATGGATATTAGTGTATCTAAAGCTAGAATACAATAAACTCAGTGCAAGCTGCAAGTATTAATAAAGAAAGTACATTCAGAGAACGCACACTACTAAGAAGTTTAAACCTTAGAGTTGGAAATTAGGGAACCGGGAACATGTCAAAACCCGCTTCAAAAAAACAGTGGGAACCACCTGCCAATTTCTGTGGATCTCACTCTCAAGAACCTTCCACTCAAGTGAGTGAGGGTTGGTTTATAGCCGGCCATCCTCCAGCCAAATATCCTGAGGGTGCCAAGTGTTCCAAGAAAGTGATAGTTATGTACAGAGAAGAGAGAAACTGAACAAAAGCCAGAAACAAAGATTTGAAAGATAGGGTTACAAGATTGTATGTTGGCTATGGCAGCATACAAGAGGTGGAAAATAAAATTCTGAAAATATGTAATTACACTGCAGGAAAATGTGACTTATCAAAACATGAATGAACTAAATACTAAAAACACAAAGGCCACATTGCCATGAAATGGCCATATGGTACCAGATGTTGGCTGGAAGACTACGCTTATACTCAGCTGTAAATTCAAGAGATAGTTAAAATGGAAAATTTCGCATGCATAATTTGCTAGGCTGTAAATAATTCCCGCTAGCTAGTTTAAAATTTTACAAGGCAGCTTAAAATTTGCGATTTAGCTTTATGATTGCCAAATTTCAAAGAATCCCATCAAATCTCCTAATGCATGCGTGACCAATGTTTCCTGCCATCGTCATCACGCTTCCTTCGCTAATTGCTCCACCTTCCTTTTGCTCCAGCCTCGCACTCGGTTCCATTTCTTCAAGCTTTTGATATTCTTCATTCCCGCTTGTTTAAATTGATAGAAGACCATATGAAATTCATTTACAAATCAACCCTACTTTCTGCTATGATCATCATTGACAAGATAATTTGCTTCCACTCTGCAAAAATCACAAAACAGCCCTGAATGCAATTAGGAAGGTGTATGCATAGATCCAATGTTTAATGGTTAATATAAGACTTGGCACACAAAATGTTTCTAAAACTCCATTAAAAAATAAGTCAAAATAGCACTTTTATACTGGTTGACCACACCTCAACTACATTATTTTCTTGGTGGCCCTAACACAATGAAAGAAAGAAAGAATAAAATATAATATAAATTATAAATAAAAGAATGCTCACAAAATGTATTTCAAAGTGGTCATTGTGAATGAGGCGCTCAACCATAAGTGAAATCACGTTTCGCGTCCAATGAATTTATCATGAGAGGTGTTCTTAAATGCCATAAAAATGAGTATTAAAAGATTTTTCCTGGTGAACTCAAACCAAACTTCCACCTTAAAATCTGTAGTGTTTTGTTTGACTCACCTCCAATACACAACCTGTCAAACCAGTACTTCCCCCAACTGAAGGCAAACTACCTAATCTAGCATGCTAAACTAACCTAAATAGATCAGACCCACTTATTCCACAATTCTTTTTGTGTTGTAGTGGTGCAATCGAGAATCGACCTCACCAAAGTCCATGTAACGTGGGATCTACCGATGACTCCCAACCACTAAGGTTTAGTACCGTCATAAGGATCTTCACTACAAACTCTGTAGGGTTCACCTGACTTCAATGATTCTCGAGACCCAGCCTACAACTTGCTAAACTCCACCCATCCACCATGTAATTAACACTAAGCTCGTTTAATTCCAACCAAAGGGAAGTGCTCAGTGGCATCGGGCTTCAAAGGCTACTATACATACCCTCGGACAAAGGTTCAGCTCTAAGGCAAAAGCATTGCAATATTTATTCTTTATATCTTTTTCTTCTTTCTTCTTTCTTTTTCACGGTGTCCTTAACCTATTAAAAATTGGTTAACCCACACTAGGATGTCAAGTGAAAAGTAGTGTGCTGATGAGGTCACCGCACTGCTCATCATTGAAACCTAATGTGCTCAAGCAGGTTAGCTATGGTGAAGAAAAAGATTGAAAGCAGCAAGAATTCAACTAATCATCCACTAATTAGGCATGGAACCGATCTAACATCATAATGGAATTCGGACACAAATTCTCACTTTTCAAACTATGAGCTATGCAAACACACAAAAATTTTGTTGCAAAACGGGTCCAATTTTAGAAAAAGTGGAGTCAGATGGTATAACAAATTTTGAGTAAAAAGGGGACCAGCAAGCCACTGAACATCACACACAAGCAAAAGGGCTTTCACAAAATAAAGATAAAAAGAATAAAATAGAGAAAGCCACTTCCTTCTCGATAACTTTCTCTCCCCAACCCAACATCCTCGATGTCCCGAAATGGGGCCCGGATTGGAAAATTAGGAGAAGGAAGTGTTACCCCTTGATGAGATGCGATCATTTCTGAAAATAGAGACTTCAAGCTTCCATCGACACCTTATTCAATTCCGTCAGCTTCAAATAAACAAGTTAGGAGAAGAAAATAGAGAAAAGTGATCTGCTGGAGCATTTTTAAAATTATACCCTCATAATAATCTCAAAATGTTCTTCTTGGCCATATTTGATTCTACACTTCTAAGCTTTCCAACGGAAAATATGAACGCCTAAAACGGAGTTCGGATGAAAAAGTTATAGGACGTTAAACAAATTGGTGGCAAAAGTGGGGCTCCTATAGTGTGGAATTTTCGCTAAGCTGCGAAAATTACATGTTAGCGAATTTTTTTAATACACGAAATAAAATAAATTAATTAAAAAATAAAAATAATAAAAATAAAATAAATAAAAAAAAGAATCTTTAAGAGACAAATTATATATATATATATATATATATATATATATATATATATATAATAAAAAATAATATTTTTTTTGAAATAAAATTAATATATATAAAAAAACAAACGTTTCCTTTTTTTACTTACCCAGGAAGTTGCAGTTGTTGGCTTGTCGTTTTAGCTTCCATTTCTCGCTATTTACAATTTCGCTGTTAGCTTAAAATTCTCACCAAAGCTCTTCATAGCTTAAATTTCTCATTTCGCAAGATTACAAATCTCGCTAAGCTCGTGGCACTCCATTGTCCCGCTTCATTCAGCCTTCAAAATACTTGTACCAAAAATTAACACAAGAAAACAGGAAAATTTGCAGAAGCACAAAATTAATTTAAAAACATAAATTAACTAAAAATTAAAGAAAATCTATAAATAGAAAAATTATAGAAAATCAAAATAAAAACACATAAAATAAAACATGAAAATTTAAAACAAAAGGTGGGGGAGACTGTGCTCCCCCAAACCACCCTTAGCCTGAGGTCTGAACTCCGGCTGGAAGCTCGTGTAAATGCCTGGGGCTCTGGTGCTCCAAATTCAATCCCAAGACCTGAATCCAACCACCTGCCACATATGAGGTGGCAGTCGCCATCTTCTTTGAGGTAGTGGCAAAATTTTGTACAATGGCCACTAATCTCTTTAAGTTTTTCAGCATAGGCAAAGGATAAAGCGGCTTGGTGGTGCTTGGATTATCGTGGTCGGCAGCAAAAAGGAGGCTAATCGGCACTATTGTTTGGGTCAAGGCAAAGGGCACTTTGGATCCAAACTCTATGGGGTTTAGGTATAGGATAAAGCCTCGGGTTCCTCCTTCCTTTCCACCCGCCTCCCGCCATCATCAAGGCAACACAGGGCTCTTCCCTCCCATGACAGACAAAGGGCACCAATATCCGAGGGTTCCAATACACAGTGATCACGACACCTTCCTCCACCATGGTGTCACTTAGGACTCTCTTCCTCACTCTTCCTCCTGGATGATCAATGTCGCAAGCTTTGAAATTGAACACTCCAAGTTGCTACTAAGTTTATGCTCCATTTCCACCTTCAAGTCCATCAATTTCTTATTTACATTTGTTTTATAGTGTCAATTTCTTGACACCGAGCATTGATTTTTGCTCTCTTCCATTAACATCACCCAAATTGTTTGTGGGCAGTCCGTAATGGCCTACTCAACTGAGAAATTAATTGTGGTGGTTGTGGTGGCCGAGGAGTTGAGGTATGTACTCGTGAGCATCATGTGAGTGCACTCATCCAATGGCCCTATAGTCCCTCATGGATCTAGGTGGGCTTGATTTCTCTCCCACGTGTTGCCGATTTTGCCATGCAAAGTTAGGTTCCTATAGTCCCCATTGTCATATATGCCCTGTGGTTACCTCCCGACCGTATTGCTCTTCATGTGGGGTTCCATTTTCTCACTAATTTTCCTTACTGCACCCGAACTCTGCCTTAGAATTTCTGATCCATCTAAAATGGATTCCCCGCAAAGAAAAGCTGTGGAAAACCCAAAACAACACAAATTAGCCCTCACTGTGACCGTTTTTTTTTTTTATGAAATGAAAATAAAATAAAAATGATAAAGGGAAATATAAAGAAATTTTACCTGGGCACTGTAGATGAAAGATCACAAGTGTTTCACTTCAAATGCACTAAGGCACCATCCTCATGAACGCGCCATTTTATTCGGGGTGCCAACAGAGCAAGGTAAGTGATCCTGACCACAAAATTTTTATGGTTCTGTTCCTCCTACTACCGTAGTCACTACCTGCAGGATTATAGGTCTAGGGCCGAACACGTGATGGTGTTCTTCGCAATAAAATGTATCAATAAAGTGAAGGCAAAATTGGTGAATTAAAATTGATTTTTAAGGTGGGGGTAAAAAACAATAAGTTGGTGTTTGAAATGAAAATAAGGCGAAATAAAATGTAAAATAGAACTCAAGCATTTAAAGGTCATCAAGTTGGATTCCTATGGTGGGAATCGAGGGCCCTGTGGTTTATTTCTCACAGCTGGGATGGCATATAGTCATTCCTCAATCGGATCTTCACACTTCTTTAAAACTAAACTCTAACAATTTCCCTTTGATAGGTTACTCATTTTAGCATTTATGGTTCCTACAAAGGAAAATTCATCTCGACTCATCCTACAATGATTCAGAAGGTACCAACAGTCTCAATGGATTCAAAACAAGAACCACTGAACCCTCGGCAAGATCACGCTGGCATTGATCAGCGGATGTACTTTATAGTGGAAAATTCAACCCCCTTAACCTACCTCGTGGCTCGTAAATGGCAAACGAATGGATAGCTTAGTGTATCCCAAAAGCTAAAAATACACTAAACCCTAAAAGCTTCTGCTGCACACAAAGAAAGTACATCACAGTTTTGAAACCCTAGAGTTGGAATTAGGAACTGTAAATGTCAAAACCCGCTGAAAAACAAAAATGGAACCACCACACCCTCTCGCATCCTACCCCCAGCAACCTTCCACTTCAAGGAGGAAAGGGTTTTAGCCGCTCATCCTCTAAGTTGTCATCCTTGGAGGGTGTTTGGCACCCAAGAAAGTGAGAGAAAGAGGAGAGAGAGAAGAGAGAAAACTGGAACAAAAGCTACCGTGTACCAAAGTATTTAGAAAGTTAGGGTTGGTGTAAATGTCATAAGCTAGTTTAGATGAATACATACAAGAGGTGTGGAAACACCAAAAATGCCTAAAATATGTAATTACAATAGGGTCAAAATGGTAATTTATCAAAACGTGGGTCAAGCTGAATCAAAATACCAAAAACACAAAGAAATAGCCATTTCTGGCTATGCAGAAATTCGCTATAATGGAAAATTTCGCTATGTTAGTGAAATCGGCTAGTCAGTTTAAATTCACAAGAGATAGCTTAAATGCAGCAACCCTCGCGAATGGACAAGATTTCGTAGGCTACGAAATTCTCGCTGCTTACGGTAGTAATTTTTCATGGCGAAAATTTCGCTAGATCGTTTAAAATTAATTATCGTTAAATTTTCGCAATCCCTTCGAAATTTTCAAGAATGCATAGAGAAATCACTGTTCTTCTCCTCGCGGCCAACGTTCATTGGCTTTTGTGGCTACTGCTCCACCTTCCCCGCTTCCAGCCTGCACTGTCATTTCTTTCAAGCTTTGGATATTCTTTCTTCCGCTTACTTCAAATCTATAGAAGACCATATGAAATTGATGGAAATCAACCCTGGCTTTACTTTCTTTTTATTATTGGATTGACACGATAATTTGGCTTCCACCTCGCAAAACTACAAAAATAGCCTCGAATGTAATTAGAAGTGCACAGGACCCGAATGGTGCCACTGGGTTAATTATAATAATTAAAATACAAAGCGCCAAAACCTTTTAAAAATAGGGGTCAAAATAGCACTTTTGGACATTAATCACTAAAGCCCCTTTCCTTGGAAGAGAGGGTTACCAGGAGGTTTAGGAGGTAAGTTTCTGCTGTGCCCTCTCATTTATCACATCAGCATTTATGAGCATTTAAGCTCCCCGCATACACCAGGTTGAAACCTCCCAGATCCACCGCTCAATGTATTTGGCGTTTTCCGTGGTTACAAAGGGATGCTTAATCTTAGATCCACCGTCATCCACTTAGTTGTCTCTATTAGTTGGCCGTAGGTTGCCTCTCTTTTGAGGCCATTTATGCACACCAAGTAGGGACTCAATGCTCGCTTAATGCCATATCTTATGAGGGAGTAATTTAGGGTTTAGGTTTTAGTGCCTGATTATGCCTTAGTTATTTTGAACCCTTTTAAAATAATAGGTTTTGAGTGCTTTTTCTTTAATTAATTCATATATGAATTGAGCCAATTGTCATGTGCATGTCCACTTAGTGCTACTAATTTGCCTTCGAGTTTGAGCTAGTAGTTTTGTAGGTCTTGGGAACTTCACTAACAAGCCCAAGGTCAATATGGTGCTGAATGCTAGAATTTCGGGTGATTTCATCAACCTAAATGAAGAAATACCATGAATGACGAAAATGAAGCTGAAGTGGACGGGTAATGGCAAGAATTTTTTAGGCTATGATCGCTTAAAAATTTGGCAGTAAGATTGCTAAAATTTCGCAATCTTAGCTTAATCGCTATGCACGTAAATTTCGCTATGCTACGAAATTTCTAGCTTAGCGGTGGCCTGTTCATAGCGAAATTTTCCA